>CAOLHI010004809.1:0-98927 GCA_948474755.1 Ctenosaura bakeri | reverse complement strand
CAAGTTTCTTAACTAACTGCATCCTTGCAGATGTACCCTGCTAAAATTACCTCTGGGGACAAGTTAGTTCTAGACTGCTTCTTTTTCTTTGGGGGTGAATCTGTGCTATTTCATCCCAACAAAGGAACACATTTGCCCTTGGCCCAGGCAACTGGATGTCTTAGGCTGGTCTTGAGGAAGATTGCCCTGATTGTGAACTTCACTGGGGCATGTGGTTGACCATTTTTAGAAACATAACACTTTGCATTAGATGGATCCTAGATTGTTCTTACATTCTAATTTAAGGCACAGTCACCCCTTTCTCCTTAAGAAGTTTGGGCAGGGACTAGTGGAGCTCAGATACTGAAGAAGCAAAAGACACACATGCTTGCCACCTCATACCACCAATCATTTTGTTAGACATAAATGCCTTCAATGGTTTCCAACATGAAGGAGGTGGGATTTGAACTTTTGGCCCTCATTGGTATATAAGAGCTAGGCCAAAGCTAACAAAATGAATTTCAACAGAGAGAAATGTAAGGTCTTGCACTTAGGCAGAAAAAATGGAATGCACAGATATAGGATGGGGGACACCTGGCTGGATAACAGTACATGTGAAAGGGACCTAGGAATCTTGGTAGATCACAAGCTGAACATGAGTCAGCAGTGTGATGCGGCAGCCAAGAAAACCAATGTGATTCTTGGTTGTATCAATAGGAGTATGATGTCTAGATCGAGGGAGGTAATGATACCACTCTATTCTGCATTGGTTAGACCTCATTTAGGTCCAGTTCTGGGCACCTCAATTCAAGAAGGATATCGACAAGCTGGAGTGTGTCCTGAGGAGGGAGAACAAAATGGTGAAGGGTCTGGAAGCCATGCCCTATGAGGAGTGGCTTAGGGAGCTGGGGATGTTTAGTGTGCAAAAGAGAAGGTTAGGTGGGGACATGATAGCCAGGTTTAAATATTTGAAGGGATGTCATATCGAGGAGGCAGTGGACTTGTTTTCCACTGCTCCAGAGACTAGGACAAGGAGCAATGAATTCAAGCTACAGGAAAGGAGATTCTACCTGAACCTCAGGAAGAACTTCCTGATGGTCAGAGCTGTCTGGCAGTGGAATATGCTGCCTCAGTGGAGTGTGGTGGAGTCTGCTTGTTTGGAGGTTTTTAAGCAGAGGCTGGATGGCCATCTGTTGGGAATGCTTTTATGGGTGTTTCTGCATGGCAGGGGGTTGGACTGGATGGCCCCTGGGGTCTCTTCCAACTCTATGATTCTATGCCCCCGGAGACCAGGGTTCAATTCCCCACTCAGCCATGGAAACCCATTAGGTGACTTTGGGCATTTCACACAAAGAAAACGCTGTGATAGGTTCACCTTAGGATTGCCATAAGTCAGAAATAACTTGAAGGAAGACAGTGACCACAAAAGTTGACCCTATACTACTTCCTATTAAGCAGTTGCACTCAAATGTTTACGACAAAAGGTTATGACTTATTCTGCACAATCATATGAGCAGCACATTGCAACTTGAAAAATAAGCATAAAAAAGCAGATCAACAATCTGTCTGCTAATTTATAGGGAAAGAAGCCCAATAGAAAGAGTTTTCCTATTCATTACTCATAAGTCCAGAGGGAATGACTGGATTTAATGCAGAGTCATACATTCCTCTTACATGTGATCAGAAGGTAATTCAGAGTGATTCTAAAAGCTAATAATTTAAATGCCTTGAAATTATAATCATACCTAGGGGTATTGCTTTGGCTTCTCCATATTATTCATATTTTATATTTATTACTATTTCAATAAAGGTGTTGAGGTTAATTGGCTTCTATGGGGCCATCTTTATGGATTAGAATTTACATGTATATCTTATCACTCTTCAGCTGAACCATGTTGGGGCACTCGGTGATTGTAAGAATAGTTGCCAAAGAAACGACACTTTCTGGGAGGTTTCATAAGTGCGATTCCTAGTGTGGCCAATGTTTCTGCTATGTTATAACTCACCCTATGGAAAGTGACTCGAAAGGGTCACACCTAGGTGGCCTCTGATTCTAAATGATGTCCCCCTACCTCCACAACCTGGGCAGTTGCGGATGATGAAGACCTTCAGCAAGATGAACCCCCACCTCAACCAGAATTGATAGATACTGAGGAGATGTCCCCATAATTTACAGGGGGGCAACAAGAAAAAAAAAACTGGATGAGTCAACACTTCTTAAATGAGAAATGCTGAGCAATTAATCACCTAGTGTCTCAAGGTGAAACAGACGTGAACTTTCCCAGCAGCTGAGGACAGTTCTTGTTGCATGCAACCATTTGTCTCCGTGGCATATGCTTTCAGAGCTCTTCAGTTTATTTTTATTCCTGACCACTGGACTGGTTTCAGGTTGCATGTCTTATTCTTCTTTCCTCTTGACTTTGTTTATCATGACTGCTGGCTTCTCATGAACGGTTTCAAAATTGCTGAGGTCTTGTTATTGTGCTTCGCTTTGTCTTCAGAGAACTTCCAACACTACACATGAATGGATGAATGGCCTGGAGAGGCTTGACTCACTGGTGCCTGCTTTTCCCAACTAAAGGTTGCCTTTCCTCACACTTGGTGCCTTTAGGTGTAGGACACACAAGGACACACAGCCCTCTTCCTCTGTTTCTCTCACACATTTTCCACTGGGTGGGTGGGAAGCTAACTGACTGTAGTGTAATAGGCAAGCTCAAGGCTTTGGAACCCAGGGGGTAGGTGTGAATATAATTCTAAATTATGTTGAACTGGATTTAGCTACAATAAAATGTCTACAAGCTTGGCCTTATGGGCTTCTCTCGGCTTGTCATGCCAGCATTCTCTCTCTGTCCCCCCATATGTGTTGGCACAATCTGTTATTTTTTGGAGCTGTACTAATGCCACCATCCTTCTCAAGCCCACAACTGACAGACTGTTTACACAATCAGTCAGAGGACTCAAGTGGTAAAGCTTTTAGTGAAGGGAATCCATTTCAGGCTACAAATATAGGTCTGTATGTACAATTGCTCCTCTTAACAATAAACCACCTTGGGGAACTGGCTTACTATTATTCTGTATATAGGTAAGATTTCTTTCTTTGAAGAGGAGCACTGCAGTGTGCTATCCTGGCAATTTGGCGTGATCGAGGAATAATGCCACCGGAATGGCCATTTGCATTATCTACCTGTCCTTATTTCTTACCCCCACATTGAAATCCACATACACTTTACCTAAGGGTGGATATTTGTTTCTACCTTTTACCACTTGCAGCTGGTGACTCCTGTGTCAGTGGGCAGTGGCTCCACTCCAGATTTTCACCTGGAGTTTAAAGAAGTTCTCTAAAGTCCTGGACCCTGTTCCTAAATAGGTCCAGCACCTTTAATAGCTTTTCTAAGCTATCCAAATCATGGAATGAATTCAGCCCCCTTCCCTGACATGGGAGCCACCAGCTGCCACTGCGTTTTACCTGCTGAAATTCTAGAGCTGCTTTACTAAAGAAGGCAGACTTGCTCTTCCCATGTTGTCCTTATATCGATAGGTGAAACCTTTTAAACAATATTTTCCAGCAGGCCTTTAGGAACCAACTGTTTATAAAGAAAAAGCTTTTAATAGTTTGCTGTACTGCTTCTATTTCTTGTCTTTTTAAAATGGATGTGCTTTTAAATTACCTTTAATTCTATTGACAGTTTAATTATATTCTAACTTTTTGGCATTTTTACTACTGTGTGCTTTTATCTGTAGTGGTTTAATTTTTTGTAAATCACCCTGAGTTCCACTATTGGGAGGAAAAAGGGGAAGGAAATAAATAAATGCAAAGGTGATAATGGTGTAAATGTTTTTCTCCTTTGATAGAAATATGCCTGTTTGTATTTTTTTTCAATTGCATACTTTATTTCTCCCAAATATTGGGTAAACCTTGCAAATGTACATATTCCGCTTACTGAGATTTCAGAATCCAGCAAAATTATTTTCCGCCCCTCCTTTCCAGCTAGTAGTACTCCAACTCTGGCATGTTGGAACTGTTGCACACAGATTGCATTGGCTCATCCTTTCTAAGGCCATTTCTGCACTATGGCCCCATCTCAGTATGGGGATTCATTGAAGCCGGGCCCCAACGTGTGCTGCCACACATCATCGCAGTCTCACTCCTGTTGCATCCCCAATTGTCTTGCTTGTGTATTATACTATTACTGTGGGGGAAAATCTGGTAATAGGCCCCTTTTGTGTGACGATTGCATTGGCTGGGGCCATGCAGAAAAGGCGAAAGTGCTATCTAGGCACTTCCTTCCTCAGTGCAGCACAAGAGGAGGCTGGCTGCACTGTGGAAGGAAAGAGTGTGTCCTGAGCACTACCATCTGCCAGCCGCTGGCCAGGTGCAGAGGAGAGCATTCGGGACATGCTCCCATCCCAGCAAAGGTACTGCTGGGATGATGACAGGACCTCATGGGATGCAGGTATGGTGTGGAAAGGGCCTAAGACTTAAGAACAGACCCCTTTTCCTTTGTTCACAAATGACATTATTACAAACACACTGATAGCATGAGGTGGGTAGAATAATATGTGCTTCTGTTAGGGTAATCTCTTTGCTTAATAATGCATTACCCACTTCCAGAAGGCTTTTAAGTTCTTTCTTTCTTTCTTTTTTTAAAAAATGCATCTGCATCTTCTCAGAAGTACCCTGTGCCTGACTGATACTTTAATTCAAAAATAAATCAATTAGTAAAAATAGAAAGGAGTTATCAAGATGATGTATAATTTCTATAGCACCCTTCTATTTCTGAAGGGCTTTAGAGTCTGGATCCCTGCTCTGCACTTCCTGCTTCTTTTGCCTCATAAATGGCTTTTGGGGGGGGAGTGTTGAGGGGAGGGGCTAGCTAATAGGTTGGAGGCACCAGAGGCAGTGGTTTTCCATACTCTCCAACTGGTTCAATTTGACAGGGACAGTCCCTATTAATTCTCTGCCCGCCCAGTTTTTCTGTTGCTTTTGAAACGTCCCAGTTTCTTTCTCATCATCCCACCTTTCCCCTCTGTCCTCAGCTTACTTCAGTTGCAGCAAACTGAGTTCAAAGTGAAAATGTAGTCTGCACTCAGTTCACTCAGCAGGGGAAGAGAGAAGACAAGGGGCATGGGCTTGTCCTTCTTGGTAGATTCAGGCTAAAGCAAACTCCTCCAGCCTCTCCTACCGTGTGTGTTCTTTCTCATTAATAACATTTGCCATCTTGATCACACTGTGATGTTGCTTGGCCACGTGTGTCCTGGTTTTCACTTGTGAAATGTTGGAGGTTGTGGTCTTGTCTTGAAAGCCAATGTGGTGTAGGGTTTGACCATTGGACCAGGCCTCTAGAGACCAAGTTCAAATCCCTGCTGAGGGTGACCTTGAGCAAGTCACACTTTTAGCTTTGGAGGAAGGCAAAAGTAAGCCCACTGTGAAGAAATCTGCCAAGAAAACCCTGTGATAGGCTTGCCTTAAGGTTGCCATAAGTCAGAAACAACCTGAAGGCAAACAACAACAACAACACCATGGTCTTCCTAAACCCATGCTGTTTGTGGTCTGATCAGTAAACTGGATGAGAGAATATTGGGAGTGTTATAGGTGTGTGTATACACAATGCGTACACACACTCACAAATAGATATTTCAAAAGTTACAGGCCAAAACGAACAGTTATTTCCTTAATATGAAATGAACTTTAAAAATAAAAGTAATTATAAAATTATGCAGCAGTGGGCCAAGATCAGCATTTACGGGAAACAGGTATGGACTTGCAGAAATGTTCATGGTTTGTGTAGGGATGCAGGACCATCCACACTGCACTGCCCTCAGGACAGCATCTGCAATCTTAAGGGTGAAATGCATGAATCACATTTAGCTGCTATACCTAGATATGGGGTAAGGGACCCATTGCCATATGGATTGTTATGTAACTTTGCAGCAGAAGAGGAGTAGTGTCCACACTGATTATGAGATGGGAAGGACAGGAAGTGGCCTTGACAGGACTTTTAAAGTTGAATAAGCAAATTCACCAGTTAGACTAGTTTTGTCAGAATTTTTGCCACTGATTTCTTCATTTGTGTTACCAAGAACATTTTGGGCCTGAGCCCCCTATAGACTTCTGTGTCATCCCTTCTGGGGAGGGAGGCAAAATATCTCCATCAGTCCAGTCAGCAATCTTAGGAACTCTGTCTAAGGGAGAAGCCCCATGGCCTTAGATTTACCCACTGAGCTTTGTCACTGAGGCCATTTCCGCACTAGCCTGTTATAGCATGACGATTCCACTTTCAACATCCTCTGGAATCCTGGGGTTTGCAGTTTTGGGAGGGACTGGCTGGCCCCTGCCGAAACTGCAAACCCCAGGATTCCAGAGGATGTTGAAAGTGGAATCATAGCGCTATAACAGGCTAGTGCGGAAATGGCCTGAGGGGGAGTGGCTAGCGAATAGGTTGGAGGCACCAGAGGCAGTGGTCTTCCATACTCAAACTGCATTCATTGTTCATTTATCACTGATTGTTGTGAAGGGAAAAAATTATTCCATTGGTATTAACGCTGGGAAAGTAGAGATTTAACTTGTTGCTGTCATCATTAATTATTTCTGTAGTTATGGGCTTTTCCACACTTTGGGGGGAAAATGAAGCAATCCGTTACTCACTGGACTGGCATGCTCCCCCGACGATCCACGCTGATCCGGAGCAGCGTGTGCCTGCGCCACACACTCTCCGGGGATGAAAATGGAGGCTTCCGGTTGGTGGAGGCTCTCCACCAACTGGAGAAGCTCACCAGCTGGAAGCCCGCCCCCAGAAGATCTGCAGCCTCGCGCTGGCACAAGCCTGCAGATCTACACATTAGCACAGCGATGGACTGGGGCGCGCCGGGCTATTGAAAGTCCTCTTTTAGTCGGTCTTTCAATAGCACGGGGAACCACCAGTTCTGGTCGTTCTGGAGCGGGCTGAAGCCCGGACATACATTAAGTAGTCCGGACCCAGTTCGCTCCCAAGTGCAAATGTCCTCGCTGGAGGACGTGCTGCCCCGTTTTAAAAATAAAATGCGGAAAAGGCCAAATTATTTTTGTTCATTTCTATATAGATTATGGGATTTACAAAGAATTCCATGGTTGGTTGACACCATTTTGTACCATTTTGCTGTTGCCTCCATCTTTTTGTAGTTTCAAAGTTCCTTCCTGGAGTGTCACTATTACTGTAAGGTGCAGGAATTGCAGCCCTTTTGGATATATTTAAACTAAAAAACTTCAGGTATGAAAAGAGAGAGAGAGGCAGAAGGAGAGGGAGAATAAAGGAGCCAATTCAGGGCAGGGACAGAGAGACAAATCTGAGGTACCTTCTTTCCAGGGCTCCTGAGAGCTGGCACTGGACCAATGGTGAGATGGAGGATTGGGCTCCTCTCCCAAAGTTTATCAACAGGCAGCACAACCTCTCTCTCACTCTCCAAAATTTAAATTGTAATGTATCATTTGCTTGCTTGCTTGTTTTTTTTTTTTACTGTAGTTTCCTAGAAGCATGGGCACTCTACTATTCTTTCCAGAAGACAGGCAAACACATCTCTCACTTCCACTTTGTTTAGACCAGAGAAGTCAGTTCTGATCTGAGTGAGGCTCTTTTTCCTCTTCAGACTATTCTGCAAGGAATAATATGGGGGGGGGGAATCCCCTTTATTCCTTTTACAGCAACGGTATTGAGCACTGTTATTTAAGAGCTGGGGGTTGGGTGGGGGGATGTCTTGCTTCATGAGTAAATTAATCTAGTTCTAATACACTTAACTACATATGTCAGCACTCTAACAGAAAGTATAGTTAATCAACAAGCTAACTTATTAAGCCTCGTTGGGGAAAGGAATAAACTCGTTACCATACAAGCTTTGTTACAGGGATGAATTAACTCACCAAATAAAAAACTGAATAGAGTCTTCTTGATCAGAGCCTTTTTTTTCATGCTTATTTATTTATTAGAATATGTTATCTTGGTCTGCATCGCATCTCTTGTTGTAGAGAGAGGTTTTTTGTTATTGTTATGGAAGTTTAAATTATTTATGGGATTGAGGCTTGCAGGCCTACAAGTATCTTTTATTTAAGATATTCTTAACTTAGTGGGATGGATAGTTTGGTGTGTTGTGTAAGTGGGGAGAGGGGAGATGCTCAAATACATCAGCCAGACCAGTCAGCAGAAAAAGAAAATGGATGTAAAGGCGAGAGCTGGTATGGCCTAGGATTTCCTGATTGAATATAGGACCTGGCTTCTGTGCCAGTAAGAGGACCTCTCTGGCTTCTCAGAGGGAAAGGAAGCCAAGTAGTTGGCATTTTGTGTTCTCTGATTGTCGTTGCTCTTCTTGTTACCCCTCTTCCCTTTGCCTGGAAGTGCAGCTCTCTTGAAGAGGCACCAAAGAAGTGGGACATTTAGTGTTTGCTGAATACATGTTTCACTACTCAAGTTGTGGTAAAATACAGGTATACCTGAGTTGACAAAGTAGATGCGTTCTTGGGTGTTACTTCTTTAGCGGAAAATTTAGCACCAGAGGCAGAAGTAATATGGAAAGAACAGGAACTGTTGTTGTTTTATGCCTTCAAGTCATTTCCAACTTACGGCAATCCTAAGGGGTTTTCTGGGGGCTGAGAGTGTGTGACATGTCCATGGGCACCCAGTGGGTTTCAGTGCCAGAGCAGAGAATTGAGCCCTGGTCTCCAGTATCACAATCTAACACTTCAACCACTACACCATGTTGGCTTTCAAGACTAGAGATAGTTCCTTCAATACAAAAAAGAAGAGCAGGTCAGTGTGTTTCAGCAAACTTTTTATTCAGAACTAGCAATATGCACGTGTGAAATGAAACTACTAGATTAGATAAGCCTTGCCTAAGTAAACAAAAATATTTTCAACCTTCTGGAGACCACTTGAAGCCTTCTTCTACAATGCATCCAGATATGCTTTTTTCTTTCTTCCAGACTCCACTTTTCTTATGATTTCCATTTTGGTGGCTATCCTCCCAGTGCTGATGCTGCTCAGAAACTTCCAACTACACAGAGGGTGTGGAAGAAAAGGAGAACTGCATGAGGGTAAAAACCTTTTGCAAAAAGAAGTTATATTGTCAAAGGCTTTGTTAACTGAGATGTGCTTCTATTTATGTTTGCATATTTGGTTTGCCTCTGTATTTCCTCCTTGAAGCAATGTTATGACACTAGAGCCACAAGGGTGTACAGATGTGTGAACTAGGTAATGTGTGGCCTATATAAGCCCATTTTGGCAAGGTTACAACTACAATACTCTTGTCATTTTTGCAACTTAAAAAAATGCTCTCCTTCCATTGTGGAGAGATTACAACCAGAGTGAACTCTCCTGTTCATAAATTTTCTGCTGCCTAATAGTTACATTGGACTTCCCAGGAAGATAAAGGCAGGATAAAAACAAATCCACACATGTAAAGATAAGAAAATGATTTCAAATAATTTAAGAGATAATAAGGGAGAAACATGGGTGAGGGGTAGAAAAGAGCATTTGTGTGTGCATGCTTTAGCAAATTGCTTGTTAACATTTCAGATATCCCCCTGTGAATTGAGAACAGGTTGAGGGAGAAACAGAAAACATAATAGATAATGTAAGCAAATCTTGCAAGCTTTTCCATTGTTAATGGTCAGGCAGTCTTAGCTATATTAGTTGGGACTTTTTCAAACAAGCTACAAACTCCCTTTGACATCATCATTACTTCTTTTTACTTTTTATTATTCATGTAATGAATTGATCACTTAACAGTCATAATATAAGTTGCAGAGGTGATTTTTTTTTACCCTTCTAAATGATATATGATGCCTTATTAATTATATTTCTTCCTTTCTTTTACCATTGGATTTCTGATCTGCAACATCCTAGAGGGCATACCATTTTCGAAATGTATTCAGACTCTATTAGCAAACAGAACCACCAACAGTCTTCCAGCTTAGCTATGTTGTGTTAATAGTTTTGTGTGATTATGATATGATATCCTTTGCTTTGATTAATTCTAGCTTCCCCACTATCCTGGAGCTGGATGTCAGTGGGAGACTTCAGTCCCAGAGGTGTCTGCTCAATGGCACAATCACAAACAGCATATGTAACTGAAGTTATCATTCCACATTGCAAGAATCCAGTTGGCAACCAGTACCATTCAGTGGCAGCTGATAGTTACTATGGCCATTTCCACACTACACTGATATAGTGCTATTATTCTACTTTCAACATCCTGTGGAATTCTAGGGTTTATAGTTTACTGAGGCCACAGAGCTCTCTGTCTGGGAATTCTAAAGGTCTCTCCCTAAACTGCAAAACCTCAGGATTCCACAGGATGTTGAAAGTGGAATATAATAGCACCATAAGGCAGAAATGGCCTATGTCAGAGGGATGGTAAATACCCTCCAGGCTGTATTCCAGGGTTTAAAGGAGCTCTCCTAGGTGCTGAACACTATTCTGAGTAGGGTTTAAACATTAGATAGTGCCTTTAAAGTGAGCCAAAATTTGACATGGATTCAGTGCCCCACTAACATGGGGGCCACCAAATGCCACTGATACTATCCATAAAAAGTGGCAAGAGTCGGAAGGACCTTGAATATTAACTAATTCAACCCTCTGTCAGACGTGGAGATTGTAAAACATTGTGTAAAGGCATGGACAATAAAGAGGCTAATATTGCACTAGTAGTGCCAGCATTGTAATAGAAGGAAGCACTAGAGTGTTGCTCACTATTGTGTGCCTCAGACTGAGAGAAGCTTTGTGGCAACCTTCTTCTTGGCCCGGGTGCAGCTCCATAATATGCAAGCTGTGCTCAAAAACTGCATTTGAAAAAGTGCAGAGTGGAATTTTCTTCTAAGGGAGCAACTACAACAGTTTGCAGAATAGGCTTTCAGATCAGAGAGTGTAGTTACTTTGCAAGACAGTCAGTGTAGTATAGTGATTTCAGTGTTGGCCTGGGACTCTCGAAGACCAGGGTTTGAATCCCTGTTCAGCCATGGAAACCCACCGAGTAACCTTGGGTAAACCACACTCTCCTAGCCTCAGAGGAAGGCAATGGCAAACCCCTTTGAACAAACCTTGTCAAAAAAAAAAAAAAATCAAAGAGAACTGGAAGAGACAAAAAGGGCCAACAAGTCCAGCCCTCTGCTTGAAGGAATATACCATCAAAGCATTCCCAACAGATGGCCATCCACCTTCCTTTTAAAAACCTTCAAAGAAGGAGACTCCACCACACCCACAAGCAGCGTACTCCACTGGTGGATTGCTCTTACTGTCAGAAAGTGTGGATGGAATCTCTTTTTCTGAAGTTTGAAGCCAATGCTCCATGTCTTAATCTCTGGAGCAGCAGAAGAGAGGCTTGCTCCATCCTTCAAATATGTAAACATGGCTAGGATGTCTCCTCTTAAACATTTTTTCTCCAGGATAAACATACCTGGCTCCCTATAAATATACCCAGCTCCCAAACTCCTCATAGGGCATGGCTCCAGGCATTCTACCAGTTTGGTCAGCCTCCTTTGAACACATCCCAGCTTGCCAATACCCTTCCTTAACTGTGGTTACCAGAACTGGACACATTATTCCAGGTGGGGTCTGACCAAAGCAGAATACAGTGGTACTATCACTTCCCTTGACCTAGACACTATACTCCTATTGATACAACCCAGAATTGCATTGGCTTTCTTAGCCGCCAGATCACACTGGTGACTTATGTTCAGCTTGTGGTCTACTAAAACTCCTAGATCCTTTTCATATGCACTATGGTCAAGCTAAGTGTCACCTGTCTTATATCTGTGCATTTCATTTTTTTTCTGCCTAAGTGTAGTAGCCAACACTTACACTGTTGAAATTAATTTTGTTAGTTTTGGCCCACTTCTCTATTCTGAATTCTGATCCTGTCCTCTGGGGAGCAAGCTACTCCTCCTAATTTGGTGTCATCTGCAGATTTAATAAGAATGCTGTGATGGGTCCTTAAAACAAAACACAGCTTATGAAAAGTAAAACAATTCAGATATGCCGCTGCTTGATTTCTGTTTTTCATTACCTATTTTGTCAAAGAATTTGCTCCTTTTCAAGCTCTATAGACGCTTCCTTAAGTTTTTTTTTTTTGTTCCTCCATTATGGTTTGTATTATAGCAACAATAAGGCCCTCTCTTTTGAGGTCTTGTTGACCAAAGAGAATTTCTGAAAGGATGCCTTACTTTGGCGTAGATAGGTAGTGTGCCTCCACAATTTATATTCCACAGTAATGCTTAGAAGATAAGAATTATGGAGACAGAACTTTCATACTCTTGTCTAAAAGGAAGTTGTTCATGGTAGATGGTTTGTCCCCATTGCATCACTAAAATGCACTCTCAGCTGCTCATCCAAATGGATGTCCCATTAACCAAAAAGCTTTCAGTTTAAAACATTGTGTTACAGACTTCCTGCAGTTGCTCAAGCTTCAGAAGGATTCTAAATTATCACACAAACTTTATATAAGCAGTAAACATTTCTCTTCCTAAACTTGTGCTGTAAGGTTGAACGCTATCATAAGAACACCATCAGTGGAGGAAGAGAAAAAAAATTGTTTTCTGTGAGATTGAAAGACAAGTAACTTGTCCAATCATTTCCCTCTCTTCCAGGATCATCCGCCCAAAATCATTCTCTCTCTCTCTCTCTCTCTCATTCTCTCTCTCTCTCTCACACACACGCATTCTTCCTTCCTTCATCAGGTTGCACTACAAGCCTCCCTGTTATTCTCCACAGCCCTCCCCACCTAGTACTAGCATTCCTATTTCCTTATCTATGACAGGTTGCCTCCTGCTGAGTGTCATTCTCCCCAGTTTCTCTTCCCACTGTAGGGCCACTCCAGCCCCCTTGTCATCCTCAAACTTCTCCCTCCCTTTTTTGTTCATAGTCATCAGATTCATTTAGTTATGAAACCAAAATAGTGTGGGTATTACAGATTGTTTGACATAGTTTGTAACAAGGTTAATAATTTTGGCAGGTCTTTGGGAGTCATGGGCTGCTAGTGAAAGGGAAAGAAATCTGGAAATGAATGCAAGTCCCACTCTAGTTTGAAAAATGGATAGTCATTTGGTGGAGTCAGGGGAGTGGTCTGAAACTTATTTATAAGGTAAATGGACACTTCCAGGGGATTCCAAGAGAAGAGCTTAATTTATTTTACTTTCTTTTGCCAGAAAAAGGGTAATCTAGGGCAGTCTGGGGGCACCTGCAAAAACAGACATGGAATCACACTTTACTCCCTCCTGAATTATAAAGGGAGCCCTGGTGGCACAGTGGTTAAATACCGGTACTGCAGCTACAAGTTTGTGAGTTCGATCCTGCTGGGCTCCAGGTTGACTCAGCCTTCCATCTTTCTGCAGGTTGGTAAACTGAGTACCCAGCCTGTTGGAGGCAACTAGCTAACACATTGTAAACCTCTTAGAGAGTGCTTAGCTGATAGAAATACACTTGCTATTGCTATAAAGATGTTATTGTTGTTATGTGCCTTCAAGTCATTTCTATAGCAACCCTAAGATAAACTTATCATTGGATTTTCTTGGAAAGATTTATTCAGAAGTGTTTTGCCTTTGCCTTCCTCTGAGGCTGAGAGAATGTAACTTGCTCAAGGTCACCTAGTAGTTTTTCAATATCTGAGTGGAGATTTGAACCCTGGTCT
This sequence comes from Ctenosaura bakeri, assembly GCA_948474755.1. Taxonomy (NCBI): domain Eukaryota; kingdom Metazoa; phylum Chordata; class Lepidosauria; order Squamata; family Iguanidae; genus Ctenosaura; species Ctenosaura bakeri. The sequence continues at coordinate 85,298 of CAOLHI010004809.1, read as the reverse complement.
CTACAGTCCTAATCTTAGGCCATTTCCGCACTACAGTGTTAAAGAGCTGCTATTCCACTTTCAAAGCCCTGTGGCATTCTGGGGTTTGTAGTTTACTGAGACCAAAGAGCTCTTTGGCTGAGAATTCAAAGTGCCCTTCCCTAAACTACAAACCCCAGAATTCCATAGGAGGTTGAAAGTGGAATGATCGTGCTATAAGAGTGTTGTGCGGAAATGGCCTAACACTCAAATCACTACGCCACACTGGCTTTCAAAGATGTGGTTTTTATTGCATATTTTAAAGAGGATAAAGTATGAAAGTGTCCCTTTTGGTGCAACCAATCTGTTACTGCTTTCAAAGGCAAAGTAATTTGCATATGAAGAAGGCAGCAGTTCCTTGACTTAGACAACTTGCTACATGACTGATCTAATGTTTAATTACAACAAAAGGAAAAGACATAGTATTTAGCAAGCACATCACTAAATAATGTAAGAGGCATGTCTGAGGATGTAAAGTGCTTTACTGTTATAGCACAGAGGACACATTTCTCTTTTTAAAATGGGAGATCTCAAAGAGTGGACACAACATCATGTGCGATCAAACTTTGTCCAGCAGGCAGGAAATACCTGAAAATTACATAGTGGCAGAAGAAAGCTTAAATTAATGATTGTGAACTGATGGAAATCAGCAAGCCAAGTTAGCTGAGCAGAGACAATGAACTTCAAAAGATTTCAAGACTAAATGAAAGAATGAAGCCTTTAACCATGACCAAAATTACAAAAGCATGACCTTGACCAGAAAAAAAATAATGTTGTAATCCTTGAGAACCACTTGTTTCCTTTGTGACTTGCATTGGGTTTGATTTTCCATTTGTTTTCAATTTACATTTAAATACAAACACCACCCAATCCACTTTTAAGCATAGTTTTGTGAGCAAGAGAAAACTGAAAGCAGTTTGCATGCCTAGAAGAAAAAAAATGTACAAGTTAGAAATATTGGTGAAAGACAGCATATGAAAATGTGTCCTGGACTAGAAGACAAGTCTTTCACCCAAACTGCGAAAAAGCCAAGTGTATAAAACAAGAAGTTCAAGTCATACTGTAACTTTAGTTTTGATAAATAAAACTGACAAACACCAATAAAACTGAGCCGCTAAAGACCAAGAACTGCTTTGGTGCCTAAGATACATATACTTCATGGTAGTTCTTCTTAGGAACATAAACGTAAATCTCTCGTATATAAATAGGCATAGAGAGGAGCACAGGAAGTAACCTAATGCTGTGTCAGGCCACTGGTCCAGATAGCCCACTTGTTAACCGGCTGCAGCTTTCCATGGTCTCAGGCATGACTTTCCTGGTTCTGCTTGGAGAACCCTGGTATTCTGTTATGGTCTTCCATACCAGGAGTCACACCTAACCCTGCTTAGATTTCAAAATCAAACGAGAGCAAATGTGCTCAGAGTGATATGGTGAGCAGAGTGAATATCCACAAATATGTCTGATCTGTTCATTCAAAGCCACCACTAACTATTAGGGTGGTCACTTCCATAAGCTAATTAGATACTGCATATAAGTCACTACTATTCAGTTTCAATGAATGAATCTAAATTCTAAAATTATGAGACACAGAGGAAACATTCCCCTCTCTCCGTACTATAATTCTGTAAACTGTCTTTTTGTGCTGAATGGAGAGTGATGCTGGGTGGAAACAAAGATGTTTCTAGTCCAAAGTTCTTTTCCCATAATGGTCAAACAGGAAAGTCTGGCAATCATCTATCATTAATAAACCTTTAACACCACTGTCATTCAATGATCCAGTCATATTCCTAGCTTGTTTGCTGCTTCTGACATATTTAAATAACTGTTTTAGCTATTTTTAATGGCATTATTGATAAGATCCTCAAAATTTGTTTGTTTTCGATACTTCATTTATTGCAAGAGTAGGGAGGAATTGTCAGGGGCCATGGGCTACATCAGCTCCCCAGGAGACCTTGGAGGCCCTCACCACCTGTGACACCCCTTCCCCAAATGTCCCCCACCAAAACCCTCTAGGTGATATGGGAACATTTCTCCCAAAAAGCCCAGGACTTTTTTTTTCTGACAGGAAGTGACCTGAATGGCCCCGGGGGCGGGGGAGGAAATGTGGAAAAAATAGCCTCCATGCCTCCTAGAGGGTGCTGTGGGAAATTTGGGGATAATTTCTTTCAATTCCTGGCGGCCACAAAAATAGCCCTGGGGGCCTGTTGCCCATGGCCTGCACTTTGCTCACTGGTTTATTGTCTGCTTCCATTCTTTTTGTGGCCCTTTTTGTTCTCCTTGTTCAGGCAACATTTCTGCTTTGTGAAGGAAGCTTTCTGTTCTTTAATGGCTTTCATGATACTGCTTGCTAACTGGCAACTGCTTGGACTTGGTGGAAACTTTCCTGATGCACCTATACCTCTATTATCACAGACTTCAGTAATGCTCAAATATTCTGGAATGTCTTGACCTTTGTGACTTTTCTTTTCAACTTTCTTTTTAGCACTCTTCTCATTTTTTACATTTCTCATTTTGAAGTCAAAAGTGACCTTGTTCCTTGGCCATTTCCCTCTTCTGTATAAATTGAACTTGACAGCAGTATGGACTCTATTTCTGAGTGGTTCAACAACACTTACATCTCACACCAGGTCCTCAGAATTACTTTGGTTTAGGTACAGGGTCACCTCCCCTCTGCCTGTTTCCATGAATAAATTTTTGAGGACACTGCTATCACTGTTCAGAGTAGGGGCAGGCAAATCTGTGACCATTCAGATGTCATTGGACTGCAACTCCCATTAGCCCTAGCCAAAATAGCCAATGATGGGGAATTGTGGGAGTTTCAGTCCAAAAACATCCAGGGGGTCACAAACAGGGCCCTTAAACAGTTGTGTATGTGTATATATGTGTGTGTCTGTATAATCTCCTGCCCCGATTCACATCATCTCATGGCAGTATACAAATAAGATTAAACAGTTTAAAACAATTGAGAATGTTAAATAAAGGATAATTTACATTGACCAAAACATATTAATTTTATTAGTTAAAACAGGACAAAACCATGTACATGTGTAGTTTGAAAGAAATCAGTTGAACCCAAACGTTTTTAACAAAAAGTCATGATTTTACTTGGCTGTGGAATGAAACCAATGTCTGCCCCAGTTAGACCTCCAGGGGTGAGGTGTTCCACAACAGGAGTGCCATGGAGCACAAAGTTCTGTCTCTCATATCACCCCCTACTATATTGTTCCTCCTGATAGGAGACAGAGGAGGGTCCCTGCAGTAGATTTCTGTCCTCAAACCTGTGTGTAGAGGGTGAAGTGCTCCTTCAGGTATCAAAAGTCCAAGCTATTTAAGACTTTGAATGTCATCAACAACACTTTGAATTCAGACCAGAGCAATATTGACAGCCAGTGCAATTCATTTAAGACTGGTGTTTTATTGTTTTTATATATACTCCAGTCAACAACCTCATTGCTGGGTTTTGCTTCTGTGTCATTTTCAAGAACAGCCCGCATAGAGAGTATCTTAGAGTAGTCTACTTGGGAAGTAAACAGTGCAAGAATGACTGTGGCTTTGTTATCCCTGTCCAATAAGTGCCATAGCTAGTGGACCTATTGAAACTGACTCCAAACACGCAGAGCCGTGGAGTCCTTGGGTCTCTGCATTTATATCCTTCACCAACCAGCAAGGTGAAGGTTCTTGGGCTGGAGGGACAGCTGCTCCTGATCAGCTGTCAGCTTGATGTTCTCAACACAGTCCACAATCCGTTGGGAGAACACCACTTTCACCTCCCTGGAAACAGGGCCAGCAGAGGCTCCATGTAAAAAGTCTTCCTCCTTCTCAGTTCCTGGTGATCTGCCTGCATACACTCACAATTAGTGAGCTGGTAAATTGCTTCCACATAGTCATGGGGGCCTTTCTGCACTACACTGTTATAGTGCTGTTATTCCACTTTCAACATCCTGTGGAATTCTGGGGTTTGTTGTTTACTGAGGCCAAAGCGCTCTCTGGCTGAGAATTCTAAAGGCCCTTCCTAAACTGCAAACCCCAGGATTCCATAGGATGTTGAAAGTGGAATAATAGCACTATAATAGTGTAGTGCAGAAAGGCCCATGGAATCAACCAAAGGGAAGATGGCCCTGTGCTTAATCACAGGGCCTACTATGAGAAGTAAGCTCTCTTCATCCTTAGCTAAGAATATCAGGTTGCCCATTCCTTGGCTTAGAGTACTTGCTATGATTGGAAGATAAAGTTATTTGCTTTTTGTGAAGTTTACCACAAGGTACCTGTATATTTGATAACAAAACTGAAGTTTCCTTTGGATGAAGATTTGTTGAGAGGCAGATATACATTGTGGGCTCCCACCCACATTTCTCATCTGAATGAACCCTTTACTAGGTATTTGTATGTGACAGTGCACAACAGAAGTTTCAAAATCATCTGTTAGATGTCTTTAATATATCTCTGGTTTTCTTTTTCTTTACTTTTGGCAAGAATTCAACAAATATGCACACACATCTGTAAAATGTTTGTGTGATCTTCTTTTTGAATGCTTGACAAATTAAGTCCCATGAAAACTGATAATGCAGTGCAGTGAATGACGTTTTAATAATCACAGAAAATAAGCCTGATGTTAAGTAGAATGTTTAGCGGCATCTTCTCCCTGGTTATTAAACATCTATTTAAGTAGCCGAATTATACATCTGTCAACAATGTTTAGAACTAGAATAAAACTTTCCTCCATGGCAAAAGGTTATTTGAAACAAAATACACAGTATAATAAGCAGTTTTAGTTTTGAAGGTTTGGGAACAGCCTCTCTTATTCACTGTACCATGCATCCTTCTTGGCAGCAGTGCCCATAGCAACGCTCCCTTGTACAAGTAAGATGGCAACAATACTGCAGCTGTTCCTACCATAAGAAAAAGGGGAGAGAAGGGAATCAGGAGTGCATGGGTCTCTCCAGGCTGCCATTCTCCCTGTACTGGGCTCAGGAGTGCCACTGGCAAGAATCCAATCCGGATGAAGTCTGAGATAGTTCGTCCACAAAAGTAAATGAATGAGCACAGCACTGTGACTGACTGACTTGACTGAGTGCAGATCTATAAACCTTTTGCTTCCTTATAGAAGCATTCCTGTGTGACTGAATTCCCGTGGGCTGAGGTTGAATGAATGGAATCAGATGCTTTAATTTTTACTGTCAGGAGAAATGGTAATGAGAACGAGGAGGAGGAATATTAATTATGCTTGGCAGACCTTATTCAAACTTACGGGGGAAAAATCTGTGCATACACGCGCGCATGCACACACACACGCGCACACACACACACACACACACACTGATCCCACAAAGAAGGAGCCCAAGAAGCTGAAATGTGGTAGAACCTTTAGTGTTGTACAGAACAGGTGGATACATGCAGCTTTTTTGTGGTTTATAGTTTGATCTCTTTTTCTTGTTTTAGTTTTTTCTCTTGTCTTGTTGATTGTAAAAAATGCACACTTATTCCCCAAACAGACTGATATCTTAAACCAGCAGAATACAGTTTAACATATAATTTTAAAAATTCTGGAACACTATAATATATACCACATACAAAACATTTTTTAAAAAAAAGTTTGTGTCCCTCTGGCCTTTCTTCTTTGTGGTCAAAGAAACCCTTGAGCACATTAAAGAATTGCTTCCTTATACTTTTTTCTAAATGCATTGGCTGACCTCCTAATAAGAGAAGATTCCAAAATGGGACTTGAGGCATTATCCCATTGGCCCTTTTGGCATGCACTTCCCATTTATATATGGCATGCGGAAGGCCATTCTCAGAGGGCTATGAGAGTTTGAGCAGTAGCTAGAATGGCTTGGAACAGGGAGAGGCATTTTATACTCTTCTTCTATGGCAGTTGCTCTGAAAGAAGGATCACCCTTGCATCCCTGGCCAGCCAAAGGAGACATCACTAGGAGTCTGGGTACAGGTGAGGAGAGCCTGCATACCTGTAAGTAAAATCTTACCTGTGAAGCACTCTGTTCCTTGCAGATACCTCCAGTGAGTGACAGAGATCCTGTGGCCCATGTGGTCTCCTCCAACACAGCACAGGCAGTTTGGGGAGTAGCCAGAACAGCCAAGAGCAAGGGGATGTGTGAGGAACTTTAACACGTAACAGCCTACTCTTCTGTTGCAGTTACTCTTGGAAAAAACATTTTTTTGAGATGACAAAAAGCTATAGATCCATGAAACACTACAGGAAATCCATAACAGCAACTGCTATTTGATTCACAGGGAAAGATGCAGATGAAAGTAGGGAGTAATAACAGTAATTGAAGAGAAAAACACATGGCCTAATTTCCTTGAAAGGTACATACTAAATACTTTATTACAGGTAGAAAACAGTTTACTTTAACTGATTTTCACCTATTTGATTTTTCAAATGTACATACTAAGCAGGTTAGCTATATTAGGGTTCTATGCTCCAACCAAATAATTCTTTGTTAATTTCAATAGAGGTAATGATAAATGTTTGTAATTTTTACATGACCATCCACTTTTTCTTCACTAATTACATCCTCCCAACCCAAAGATGTGTATAAATATCTAACAACTGAGGCAACTCTCCATTCATCTGAAGATGAGGGCTGCAGTCCGCAAAATCTTATACCAAATAAAACTTGTTAGTCCATAAGGGCAGAAACTACTGTTGGGTAGATAAGGATAGATGCTCAGCTCTATTCTTTTTGCTGCTAAAGTCTAACTCAGGTATCCTCTGCTATGCACATTTAACTTAGTAGGACATATGTTAATACACATACCAAGATAAATAAATGTGGAATTAAGGCCCTTTTCACACGGGGTTAAAAAAACGGTGTAGAGCGACCTCTGACGGAGGTCTACACTGTAACGTGGATTGGGGCAGACTACTTTTGTGTAGTTCCACACCCCAATCCGTGCAGGGGTGACTGGAAGTGGCAGCGGCGCGTGCTTTTTGAAAACCACTTTTCAAGTGGTTTTTAAAAAGCACGGGGCGTGCAGCCCCGTCACAGCCCCCGGTGTGGGTTTGCAGGTGCACGCAAGTGCGCACTTGCAGACCGGCCGGGGGGCAGGCTTCCGGCTGGCGAGCTTCTCCGGTTGGCGGAGAGCCTCCGCCAGCCGGAAGCTGCCATTTTGGACTCCGCGGGACTCTGCAGGATGCCGCCGCGTGTGGAGCAGCGAACTCGTGCTGCTCCACGTTGCGATGGCTCCAGGTAAGCTCCGTTTTGGCGTGTTTTCCGGCATGGCTTCCTCCGCGTGTGAAAAGGGCCTAAGTCCATCAAAACAAAACTTTGTTTTTTCTGTGCATTTTTTTTTGATCCGTTTCTCAGAAAATCTGAAGATTATGCATCTATATCAAATTCATATCTACCTTCTTCTCATGCCTTTTTCCAACTCCTTCTTTCAGTACAGTAGCATCATGAGGTGGATGCTTCAGGAAGCAGAGCACTGGAGTGATTAATTACATTGTTCTCCTCCTCCTCCTGGAAGACCTCTGCTACTGCCTTGTCTTGGTTGCCGTGCTCCTATTTTTCTACCACCCCATTGTTCTCCCTCCTTAGTCTCACCTCCCTCCTCTGCCACTTTCCTCTCTCTCTTGTTTCTTTGCATTTGCTACTGCATCTCCTATCTCCTTCCCCTACCTGATGACACCACATGGCTCCTTGCTCCTTATCATGCCTACTTCTCTTGCTCCCTGCACCTTGCCACTGCACCTCTCACCTGCCCTTCCTTCTCTCTTCCCCCCCTACTCACTACTCCCCCCCCACTACTTGTGGTGTGTCCCAGCTTTCTTCTTGCACTCTGCAGCTCAGACCGCTAGCTCTCTCATCTTTCCTACACCCTCTCTCATTTCAGCTCACCTCCTCACAGTGTGCCCCAGGCTTGCCACTTGCATGCTCCCACTCGCACCTCTTCTGCTCCCAGTCCCATCTTCTTCTTTCTTTCCCCTTGTACCCTCATGATGCATACCTCATCTGCTTTGTGTACACTGCCACTTATTCCACTTGCTCCCGTGTGTCTCCTGTTACCTCCCCTGCCTCACCTCACATACTTGCATTGTGCCTCTCATTCGCTTCTTGCGCTGTTCTTTGTGTACAGCTTGTTCTCACTTCACTCACACTTGAAATCCCTGCAGGGACTTCTTTTTTCCAGAACACTTTGACAGAGTGTGGCTACACATTTGGCCCCATATCTTGGCTTCTACAAGGGCTGGAGGCATAATTTTTAAAAAGTGAAAGTTTGGAATTCAGGCCAAATGATGGTCCAAACAAACACCAAGTGGCATGTCTAGAATCTGGGTGTCCAGGTAATATGAATCTAGCTGTCCAGATGATACAGCAACCCTGTCTGAGTCACCACTAGCAAGATTTCTGAGGCACATAAACAGGCAGAAATACAGGGCAGAACTAAGATGTTGCTGCTACCTGAGGTTTTGGGGGGAAAGGGGGGCTATCTGAGGTACTTCTGGTAGAATTCCTGAAATAAAAAAATTAAAAAAAAAAAAGGGGTTGAGTGTCAGGAAAACATGAGGCTCCATGGATCCACTTGAGGGTATTAGCTGTGGATCCGGGTACTGCCAGGTAAATTTAAGCTGGTACTGTCAATGAATATAATGTCCATATATGATAGCAATCTTATAATAGGGATTTAATTCAGTCAGGATTTAGCCGTGTGCTCTTTCACTGAAGCACTACTGTATATTTAAAGCCCTTTCACCCTCATGTTTACTAAGAATTAAGTGTTCCATCTGTGGGGATTATATTCTCAAAATGATATATTTAGATTGCACCCTTTGGGCATAGGGTTGAACCAGCAAACATTGTGGATCAGAAATGTTTATTTTTTAAAGGCTATGATCTCTCCAGATACCTCCTTTCATTATGTGAGTACACCCAAAGGGAAAAAAATGTTATTTAGCCTATGTGTATACATTACATTACATCTATAACATAGTTTTGTTCTAATGCTTAATATGTAATCAAAAGACTAAATCTTGATGAAATAAATACCAGCAATTCTGCTGATAATTTAAGTAGTTATTTTGTCAAGTAACCCCAAAAGCTTGGTTGTCTGGAACAAGCCTCCCCACACCTTATATTTTATTTGATTCTCCTAGAATATTTGGCTGGTTCAGTGCACTGTACAGATAAATAAAATAATCATATTGCTGGGCTACTCTGAAGTGTACATGAGGCCTGGACTTCAGCCAACAAAGCCCAACCTGGCACAGAATATCAGGAAGACAATGAAGTCAGACAGGGACAAAATAATGCAATTGATCAAGGCCATGACAGAGTACACAGTACATTGCTGGTTTCAAGGGCAAAAAGTTAAAAAAAAAGCCCTGATGGATATAGATTTATAAATAAATTCAGGATATTCAGAGAATGTTAAATGAATGGTATGAGGCTAAGACACAGCAAGAATGTCTGATAGAGGCATTCTATTGAGAGTATACATTCTTGTGTATTTTATTTTCATGAGCTTCTATAGTCTACAGCCTCCTCATTCACTTTTGAATAATGGCTCAATTGAGCCGTAAAAGCTTCTAAAGTTGGAAGTCTTTTGACAAGTTAATTTCAGCCACACACAGTAAAAAGCCACCTCCACCTCCCAGACAGATAAAAGCCTCCGTATCATGAATGTAGCAGTCATTCTGAAGAATTAAAGGAACCAAACAAAAATGACAACAAGCCTCCTTTGCCTTAAAAATAACAAAACAAAACCATACACAAAATGGTGTGCTTTGTGGAGAATGCAGATTACACTTAAAAACAGTAATTCCAAAGCATTATAAGAACAGCAAACGCAACTTATGTGAAAAATATATAAGTGGCATACTTTATAGAGAATGTGAATTACTCTAAATCACAAACTATCAAGACTTTGTAATCATTTCTAGGGAAAGTCAAATATTTTTATTTAAAACCAACATTTATTATACCTATTTTAGTAAGAAAAACAAATTATTTAGGTAGTTGACAGAAATCTTTCCACTACAGTTGAAGTTACTTTATCTTATAAGATTTAGGAGAAATAATGAAAAGGAAAGCTATTGTCTACAATCACACACGGGATGCTCAGCCAAACATTTTGGATTTATTTAATATCATCATATATACTGATAATAATTATAGCTGGCACTCAAGTAGCCAAAACTATAGCACCCATGGACAATGTTCAGAGTGTAACAGTGTTTGAAAGCTAACCAAAATTACTCATGAATTTTGCCTTTAATGCTAATTTAGCCAACAGCTCCTGTCTCCAGATGACGCATACACACCTGGAGTACATTGTGACTTTTTGTTGTGGGGCGTTATTTGTATAAATTAATATAGATGTGACTCTTTCCATGCTTGTGGTAATGTAGATAAAACAAACCATATACAAAGTGGAAGTACTGGCAGACTCATCCTAACCCTGAGATTAGCAAAATATCCAAAAACTTCAGGGAAAAGTGAGGGCAACCCCTTCACCAATGTGGAATGCTGGAGGGACTGAAAACCACATGGAATGGGTGAATAGAATGTAGTTAAAACCATTTGCACACAAACCTTACTTATTTGTCTATCTATCAGAAAGAATGAAGTTATACTGAAGAGGTAACATCCTGTTGCAAATTGTGAAGCCATATGTACCTACAAGAAAGCAGTCCCCATAGATATTAGTGGAGCCTTGTAAGAATGTAAATTTGAATGAAAAAAGTCCTGGAACGGTGCTCTCCTATATTTTTCTTCCTCTACAACACTGAATCCAGAGTAACTCAGCGTCATCATCTCCAGACTTGGAGATTCAGCTGTTCACTTCTAACTGCACTCCACTTTTAGAAGAACTGTTCCCAGTACAAATTCTGGAGGGATCCTACTTCTTACTTATCTGTACTGGGATTATTGCCCATTTACTCCTGTTCTCTTATGTTGTGGCACTTCATCAATTACCAGTCTATTACCAGTCCATAAGAGTATCTACCTCCTAATCTACGAGCACTAAGATTTATGAGAGGTCTTAGGCAATGTATGTTGTCAAAAGCTGTTTGATAGTCCAAGAATATTGTGTCCCTTGGGTTAGCTGTGTGCACATGCATTCACACGTTGAGCTTCTTAAAGAACAATAGAAGTTGGTGAAAACTTTTTACAAAGTCACATTCACTCTCTTTTAGCAGGATGTGTCCTTGACTCATTTCTTCAGACTTGAATCTGAAAAAAATGCTTTACACCATCTTGTTAAACTCTGTAATAGAAACTCCAATGCTTTACTAACTAAGCTGAAATAAAAATTCACAAGTGAATGTAGCTGAGGAAGATACGTGATGTAACGTCTTTTTATGGCAGGTTCTCACTTCACAGTTTCTTTATAGATGAGACATACAGTTATAAAACTGGATCTCAGTGGTACTGGAAAAGCTATAAAAGTATGTACACTTCCAATGGAAAGGGCTGTTTTTGACAGTCAGACAAGGGTGATTCTCTGCATATGTGACGGCACTCTGCTGGAATCAGAACATTTTGAACAATTCAACACACTCATTGGCATATTTCAGTTTCCGTAAACAGCCTCTCTAATACTGTTTTTGTTGAATTTCCAGGATCAGCTTTCAGCTCCCTATTTGTTATGCTGTCCGACCAAGAAAAAAGTCCACCTTTGATTTAGAACAGAAATGGACCTACACTGCCAAAGGCAATAGAATTTGTACCACAGATCACTTCCCCATTAACTTGAAACAAGGGCACATCCAGCTTGCTCATGCAATGCAATTAATTTCAAAATGTGTGCCTTAGTACACCCATGTGATAGGGCTGACCACTTATTTAATTATATGGCCTCTGGATTTTTCTAACCTTCACCCATTATAGCTAATGATCTGGTCCCTTGTTCTCATTTCTCCCAGGCCAGATGCTAGAAATCTGATCTGCTATGTTTCTAGTCAGACTACACAGCAGGGCCAGGTTGCTTGAGATGACTAAGGTTGAAGTCCTGTCTGTTTATTGTTGGATTCAGGCTTTTCACATAGGCAGATAGTTGAAGGATGTTCCTTGCCTTAGTGGAAATTAAAGGTGACATTGAGTCTTTCTACCAGAAGCATCTTGTGCTGAATCTTATTCCTCCAACTCTAAGTAACAGCCAGATTAGTCCTTGCTTATATGAAAGGAGATACAAGATGGTAATGGAACCTGGGTCAGGATCATCAGTTCATGCATCCTTGCAGAATTAAGGCCTTGTGGCAGGAAATTAAGGTACAAAAGACCCACTCTCACCTTCTGTAGTGGGGTGACAGGGTGTAAAAGTAAATGGTTATGTTCATTGAGGGATTCCTCACTTTCAGCACTGCCTTTCCCCTCTAGAACAGCTTGAAGTTGGAGAGGGACTCTGGCTTCATGAGAGCTGGCTACCTGTGTGAGGTTGCCTCATTTTGTACCTGGATGGCCAGAGGAGACTTCCATACCATACCTTGATCTTTCACCAGGAGTGAGAAAAGTTACTACTGCTGGTAGTTGCTTTCTCCTGGGCAAGTGACAAGCCAAGGGGAAACTTAGACAAAGGCCCTTTCTGCAGGATGGCGGCATCCTAGCATGAGAACATGAGAGGAGCAGGACTACAACAATGCTTCTGCATGACATTGTCACGGTCCCACCTTCTTGCATTCCCCAAGACTCAAAATATGCCAAATGAACACCATCCAGACTCCGGAGGTCTCTCTACAAGAAACAATACAATAGATTGCTAATGTACTTAACACAGTGTTATGCATATCCTCTGACTAACAACACAACCCTGGGGGATATCACATGTAACAATAGGTCATCACACAGGCCAACTTAACATATGCAACATATGAGTAGTCCCACCTGGGGACGACACAAGTATAAATACTCTGTCTCACTTCCATGCCACGAGATCCCGTGAAGATGCTAGCCACAGATGCAGGTGAAACGTCAGGAGAAAATACTAATAGAACATGGCCTCAAAGCCTGGAAAACCCACAACAACCTATGGATTCCCGCCATGAAAACCTTCGACTTTACAATAATGATTTCCTTATAAAGTGATGAATTCTTTATTAACTCTGGCCTTGTCATTCCAAAAACATGCATACCATCTGAATGGTAGATCTGCATCGTCTAGTTGTAACAGCTTTTTATTCCTTAGTGATAGCCATTCCATTATCCCTCCCAAGCAACTTGTGTAGTAATAAAGTTTTAGAACGAGTAGTCAAGACTTCCTCTTTCCTTTACCTCTTTCAGGATTTTTTATTTTATTCTGTTTCCCCCCCTCTTCAGATAAACGTTGTTAGGTCTTTATTCCAATCTTTAAATGGTTTGTCATTTGCAATAATTGGAAGATTTTGGAATAAAAAATCATTTGGGGTAAAATATTCATTTTAAAAATTGCAATCCTTCCTAAGAGCGATAAATCCAATTAAGTCCATCTCCATAGGTCTTCTTTGATTTTCTGTCAGGTCTTCTTATAAGTTGTTATCAAATAGGTCCATATTATTTTTAGTTATGAAGATGCCTAAATTTCTAAATTTTTTTGCAATTGTAAAATTTGTTTTGATATCTCTATTTCTTATGATTTTGATATGTTTTTTGTAATCAATGTAATGTTTTGAACCTGGAGATTTCTCTGAATTTTTCTAAAATCTGCACTAGTTTGTTTACACTTTGGGTAGGGTGGTCTAGCAAAACCACCAGATCGTCTGCAAAGGCTTTCAGTTTATAAGCTTGGTTCTTAATTTGTATTCCTTTTACTTGTGGGTCTTGCCTGATTTTCCTGTTAAGTATTTCTATGGTGACCAAAAATAGTAATGGTGATAATGAGCATCTTTGTCTGGTTCCTTTGTAAATCTTTATTTCCCCCCATTTTCCCCCCATTAATTATTAATCATACATCTTGATCCATATAAATTGCTTCAACCTATTTTAGAAACATATTTTGTAAATTCATTCTTTTCAGCACGTTTATTATGAACTCCCAATTAACATTATCAAGTGCTTTTTCAGTGACTAGGAAAATCATACCTAATTTCTTTAAATTGTGTTTGTGGAAGTATTCTATAATGTTGTTGTTTTTTAGGTATCTTTTAGGAAGAAAGCCACTCTCATCTTCATAAATCCAATTTTGTATTATTTTTAAAAAAATCTTTAAGGTAAAATAGAGGAAAAAATGTTATAGTCCACATTCAGGGGAAAAAAATTGGTCTGTAATTTTTTGTTTCAAATAAATCTTTATCTTTAGGAATTAATGTAATATTAGCTTCACCCCATGTTGGAGGTTTATTTATTGAGTTCATTTCATTAACTTTTTTTTTTTGTAGTGACAAGCTAATCTTGAAAAGTTTTATAGTATAAAGCTGAGAATCTATCCAGATCAGGGGCTTTTCCTGTTTTCAACTTCCTTATCACATTCAAAATTTCCATTTTACTGATTGGTTGAATTCTGTTATATGTGATTCTGTAATCATTGGTATTTCTATCTCATCCAAATACTCGTTTACCTTTATGAATAGCTTCTTAAAATAGTTCATGATTTTTAAAATTTTATTGTGCTGTTTATAGATTGTTTCCTCCTTTGATTTCTAAGATCAAGTGCTTTTCCTTCTCTTTTTGTAGTCTGTGAGCATGCTACTTGCCAATCTTGTTAGCATGTTCAAAATGTTTTTGTTTTATAAATTTCAATTATTTTTTCATCTTTATAGTTTCCATTGTCTATTGTCTTTGCAGTGCTTTTATTTCATATTGTATTTTTTTATCTTTAGGATTGAATTTGATTTTTCTTTTATTCTTACCTCTTCTTGTATTTCCTTTTCTTTATTTCTTCTTTCCTTTTTTAATTAATTCTCTTGTTGTAAGAAAAAGCCTGTCTTTACTGCCTTGCCTGCTTCCCGTACTATATTGGTTGCTCTTCCTTTTCCTAGATTATTATGGAAAAATTGATTTAATTCATATTTGTCTTTTTCAACTAATGTTGTTTTCTATCAATGTATCCCAATTTCCAACCATACTCTTGTTTTCTGTCTTCTAATGTTAAAAGAATAGAATTGTGGTCTAAAACTGTTTTGGGTAGTACTTCCATTTTCTTCAATTTTCTATTCAGTGATTTAGACGAAGGGAACATGTTTTATGATTGTTGGAGTAATATATACACTCTTTCTCTTCTACACATAAATGTTTCCATGTATCCATCAAGCCATGTATCCATCCAATTGTTCATTAAATCAAAGAAGGATTCTGGTAGCTTTCCTTGACTTTTCTTTGTTTTGTTGTTCACTGTTCTGTCTACAATTGGATTTTTGACTCCATTCCAGTCTTCCATGATGATCATTTCTTGATAATGTTTCTTTTCTTTTCTTGGAGATATTTTCTCATAGAAGTTGCTTTTATTTTCTAGTGGGCCATGAATTCCCCATGGCAATGTCCAATTTTTGCCTTTCTAAATAGTGATTTTTTTTTCCTTTTGGAAGGTGAATTAAGTCCTCTAATATTCCACAATAAGATTTTAACCATCATATTACAAAAAGAAATTTTCCCCTTCTTCTTCTGCCCCCCTTCTCTTTTTTGTTTTCTAAATTATTTGAATATTTATTCAGTTTGTGCTCCTAATTCTTCTTCTTGATCTGAGTCTATTTCTCCCTCTGGTTGATGACATTCTTCTAAGATGTATCCTGTTGTTTTTGTAGTATCTTCTAGTCCTTCTGCTCTTAGGTCCTTTCCCTCATGTTCTTGCCCCTCCTCTGTTTTTTCTTTTGATTTGGGTTTGATATATTCAGATTCTTCAGTTTTATTTAAGGTCATTTCCGCACAAGACTATTATAGTGCTATTATTCCACTTTCAACATCCTATGGAATCCTGGTGTTTGCAGGCCGCTCCCTAAACTGCAAACCCTAGGATTCCATTGGATGTTGAAAGTGGAATAATAGCACTATAACAGTCTCATGCAGATATGGCCTAAGTCATCTCTGTGTAGTATGATAAGGCCCTGACTCTGCATCATTAAGCCTGAACCAAGGGTGGATCACTCTTATCAAAAATAATGAAAGTTAGCACACAAAATAGTCCACAGTGAGGTCACCTGAAGGCCTAGGACCCAAATTTAAGGAGGAGATTTTAAAGGGGACAGAAGGCAAGGTTAGAATGACAGGTTTCCAGGATTAGAAATTGTAGGGCCAGCTCTTAAGGAGATCTGTCACAATAGGACAGAGTTCTCGTGGTCAAAATCAACTCTATAGAAATAAAGTTCTTGTTCATTCTTACTTTGGGTGCCCTGAACTGTTTCAGTGACCTTTTAAAATTATGGTCAATAATATTCTTAACAAATTCTGCCAAAAACACCTGTGATGATGTGTTTTCATTGGGTTGCCATGAGTCAGAAATGACTTGAAGACACGTTGACAACAAACCTTACGAGGTTGTTTTAACAATACACATGAAGAACTTAAGATAGTAAACATTTAGTATTTAAACTGCATTTTCTGTAGTATTACAAATTTAAACGCATACCCTACACTTCATACTTGAGGCACAGAATGTACAAAAAATGTCTGTCAAGGTTTGAACAAGGTACCAGATTTTGATCACAGAAGTGCGTTGCCTTACAGATCAAGGAAGGGGATGCTGAAAAGCAGTCATGTAGGGACAGAGGGGGGCTCGGGTGGTGGTTTGCCCCAAGCAGCAATGTTTTTGGGGTGTCCCAGCCCATAGCCACACCCCTGCATGCCCTGGCCATGCCCCACACGCTGCAGCCATGCCCCATGTGACATAGCCCCCCCAGCTCCGCCACTGCTGAGAAGCCTGCCCTGACTATGCTAGGTTCCAAAGTCACATCTTGTCGAAGATTTGGGTACATCCTATGAGTGAAAACAGTATAGTTTTAATACTAGAAGAAGCTTCAGCCCACATGTAGACCAGTTGCTAAGGTCTCTCATATAAGTGAGGACTGAAATCTATTTGTCAATGAAACTCATTGGTGATCCACTAGCAAGCCATGGTTGTGATATGAGTAGTAATAATAAAAGACCTACATTGTTTTTGTGACAACCATAATACTCTAAAGATCATGGTTTACTGCTTACACAAATATATTGGCTTGAATCCTATTGAAGTCCGAAACAGACTAGACCAGGGCTTTCCAAACGATGTGCCGCCTACAATCTTGGAAAAGTATGTTATTATTTATAAATCATATATTTTTAAAAATATATGAAAGGGAGATATGTTGTGTCTCCCTACATTTTGTTCTAATAATTTATGTCATATGTCTGTATCTCTTATAAGGGGTTAGTTTAACCTCCAGTTTGCTAGTAAAACTGAATTACTGTGTTGTGAAATGATGCATGCCTAAAAAGTGTGTCATCAACATGAAAAGTTTAGAAAGCTCTGGACTAGACTAATTGAATCAGATGTTGAATGGAGAATCATCTTGTAGTCAAATCAAAGGGTCTACATTAATGAGGACTGATAATAGGATTCAGGCCATTGGTCCATCAGTTTAGCATGTCATTAATAACTCCTGAGTGTCAGACATCTGTTGAGACCAAAATCTAAATAATTTTGTTGGGGCCTGAATGGTATCTTTGACTTGAATTGGAGGAAAACTATGATCTATCTCCATCATGGTTGATAATGATGAGATGACAATAATAGTGATTTATACAGCACCATAAAGGTACGTGGTTAACAGCAGTACATGAATTCCAACCTTTACCCTAAAGATTTTACCATCTAAATTTATAAACAAGAAAAAAATTGTTTATTAAATTTTGCTGCCTTACAAGAGCCTGAGAGCCAGGCCAGTTCAACAGAAGGATCCTGTGCCTATCTGTACACAAATAAACCATATTAGCACTTAAATCTCTGGTACGAGTAAGAGTTCTAGGTACACTTACTCATGAGTAAGCTGTTTAACACTCTAGGACTATCTGCTGAGCAAAGATGAGTGAGTTGTTGTGGGTTTTCCAGGCTTTGAGGCCATGTTCTATTAGTATTTTCTGCTGATGTTTCGCCTGCATCTGTGGCTGGCATCTTCAGAGGATCTGGTGGCATGGAAGTGAAAAATCAGCAATAGCAGAACATGTCATAAACCAACCTGGACACAGAATGCTTTTTGAAAGCACAGAAATTCTGGACCATTCTGACAACTACTATGTCAGACTGCGCAGAGAGGCCACTGAAATCCATAAACACACGGACAATTTCAACAGGAAAGAAGAAACTCGGAAAGTAAACGAGATTTGGCTACCAGTACTGAAGAACACTAAAATCAAGACTCAAAAACATGCCAATGAACACCACCCAGACCCTGGAGGTCTCTCTACAGGGAACAACACAATGGGCTGCTAATGTACTTAATGCACTGTTATGCATATCCCCTAAGTAAAAATACACCCTGGGAGATATCCCATTTAACAATAGGCCATCACACAGGCCAACTGTAATATATGCAAATTGCTTCCTTCCACCCGGAGACTACACAAGTATATATACTCTGTCTCACTTCCAGGCCACCAGATCCTCTGAAGATGCGAGCGGGTGAAACGTCAGGAGAAAATACTAATAGAACTGGGCCTCAAAGCCCAGAAAGCCCACAACCACCTATGGATTCCAGCCCTGAAAGCCTTTGACTTTACACCAAAGATGAATGAGATCGCTGTGCGAATCAATGTATTCTTCGCACCGAGTGGGTGGTTTTCCTCAGAATAACGGGAATGAAAGAACGTTACTCTGAAAGACTAGGTGTATTAGGTTCCAAATTAAGAAAGGGACCGGAAAGGTTACGAAAGGCCTGCGAGAGCACCTGAGTCGGGGGGGGCTCTCCTGCGGCTTGAAGACCCGCAAGGAAAACAAAGCCGTTCTCTTTAGGACCAACCCGGCTCAGCGGCCGTGTTTCAAGGGGTATTTCTCCCTCTCCCTCGGCAACGGGCTGGTGGAGGTGGTTTGGAGACTCGGCATGTCGTCGTCGTCGCCCTCGTCGTGGTGACTCGAGCGGCAGCGCCTTCTGTGGGCTTGGCGTCCGCTGAGGGACAAAGTGACCACCGAGGGAGGCTGACCCAGGAGCCCGCTCCGTCGAGGTTTCCTTGAGAGGGTGGTGGGCCGTGTTTGGCGGCCCCCAATGCGCCGGCTGAGGAGAATATAAGGTCTCCCGGCGGCGGCTGTGGAAATCACGGCGGGCTCTGACGCCCTTTGATTGATTCACTGCACGCCCAGGGGTGAGCTCGCCCGCCCGCAGAGGCCTGGGCCAGAGGGAGGGGGCTGTGGCCACCCGCTTTGTTTTCCCACAGGCCATTTCCGCACGAGCCTGTTATAGCGCGATGATTCCACTTTCAACCTCCTCTGGAATCCTGGGGTTTGCAGTTTCGGGAGGGGCCGTCCGGCCCCTCCCGAAACTGCAAACCCCAGGATTCCAGAGGAGGTTGAAAGTGGAATCATCGCGCTATAACAGGCTCGTGCGGAAATGGCCTCAGCCTCCGTCGTTGGAGACGCGCGCGTGAGCGCGGGCCGTTTCCGCACCAGACCGTTATAGCGCGATGATTCCACTTTCTACCTCCTATGGAATCCTGGGGTTTGCAGTTTCGGGAGGGGCCTCAAGATGTTGAAACTGGAAAGGCTCTAACAGTCTAGTGCACAAATGGCTTTAATTTAATTTAAATGGCCGGCCCCTCCCGAAACTGCAAACCCCAGGATTCCATAGGAGGTTGAAAGTGGAATCATCGCGCTATAACGGCCTAGTGCGGAAATAGCCTGCCTGTGCCTGTGAGACGGCTCTGGCCAGCGACGCTTCCACGGCTCGAGAGACACGCCTCCCATTTCCTAAAGAAGCTCAGCGCCCCCACCCCGCCCCGCGGCCGCCAAACTCGCCTCCACTCCACTTCCGGTAGCGGAGAGAAAGGAAGAGGGGAAAAAAAAAAAGATTGAGGGAGAATAGAAGGAGGGGGGAGGAGGAGAGATAAAGGGAGAAGCGGGAGGGGGGAGAGGGAAGCGTTTCTATTAATAGCCTGGCTCCCTGATTGGCCCGGGGAAGCAAAATAAAAAAGTGGTTTGTACCACGTGACTTTCCATCCGAAAACTCCAAGATGGCGGGTCCCGTCACGGGCTGATTCCGTTGGCGGCGCGCGCACCGCTGTGCTAGCGCCGAGGGCCTTTCTGCCTCCCTCCCCGCTTCGCCCGCCGACGGGGGCCGCCGCGAGGGTCGCTGCGTTTGTCTGCCCCGGCCGCTCGCCTTTTAGCTTCACCGACAGAGGTCAGTGCCTGGCTCGGCGTCGGCTTCCCGGCAAAATCTCGCTCTGAGGCCAGTTATTATTCTGCAGTCGTTATCTGCACTTTTCCTTTAAACGGGAGCGGAGGGGGGTGGGTGGAAGGAAGGAATTTTGTCCTCCGGCTTTTAGGTGGGCTGATGGAGGCCCTTAAAGGGTTCGGCCAATTTCGCGTCAGCGTCTACGGTTTTTTTTTTTAAAGCCCAATGTGTGTGTTCCTCCTTCGGTGGCTCGGTAAGCGCTGAGCCGCCGCCGCGGCGGGAGGGGGGCAATAGAGGAAGAGCGTGTGTGCGTCGGGGAGGGCAATAGAATGTCCAAGGCTGTATGTATGTGTGTGCGCGCGGGGGGGGGCTGAGTGGCGCCTCGGAGCACCAATCAGGCCCCGTTCGCTGTCTTGGCGGGTGCTTTTGAGCCCTCGCTCTCGGCTGCCCCGGCTCTGGGCGAAGATCCCGCGGAGGGAGGGAGGGAGGGAGGGAGGGAGGCGGGGTGAGGGTGGGGCCGGCCGCCGGAGAGGCCCGTTCGCTGGCGGAGGGGGCGGGCCTTGGGCCCTTGATCGACACCTGCTCTGGCCTTGCCCCCTTCTCATCCTCCCTCGGCCATGAGCGGAGGGGAGCCGCCCTTTCGCCCGTGCCAGCCGCCGAGCGCCTCTCTATTTATCCCCTCCTCAGACGCCTCCCTCTCTCCGGCGCTCCGGATGCGTTTTGTGAATGAGGCGGGTGGGTCCCGGAGCCGCGCCCGTCTCGCCGCCCAGGCAGACCCCTCCCCCGCCCGGTCCTCCCTCCCGCCCTCCCTCCCTCAGGGCCGAGGTGAGCGACGCGCCGGGGGGGGTGAGTATAACGTGAAGACTGGGGGCGCGCGGGGGGGGAGAAGGCAGGCGGGCGGGCGGGCGGGGCGGGGATGCGGTGAAGCCTGGCGACGCCCAGGAGGGCGAGGCTGGGCGGTGTCCCGCCCGGCAACAGTCCCGGCAGGGATGAGGGAGGGCGGGAGGGGAAGGCCGAGGCGGCGAGGAGGGCCGGAGGAGGGCGGCGAAGGGAGCTCGCTGGTTCCCCTGTCCTGAGGCGGTGGGTCGGTCGGTCGGTCGGTCAGTCAGTCAGTCTCCCTCCCTCCCTCCCTCGGTGGCGGGGAGGCATCGGAGAGTGGATCCCACCATCTTCGATTTCACCACCAGGCTCCTCGCCTCCATTCAGCCCGGGAAGAAGAGACGACGGGGTTCCCGAGGGCTGCTGTCGCGAACGGGGCACTTCTCGGCTCACCGGGGGTGGCGGCCGTGTTTGGGCGGCTGGGGGGGGCGGTGGAGAAATGGCCTTGCCGAAGAACGGCCTTGTCGCAGTGGTTAAGAGACCGAAAGGGATGCCCGGAGCTTTCGTTCGGCCAAAACAGGGCTGCGGCTTCCTTGGGGAAAGAGGCCCGCGGTGGTCGCCGCCTTAGGTGGATAGGCGTGTGAGAGAGAGGCCGGGTGCTTTTAAGGGGGTCCTTGGGGGACTTGAAGCTAGAAGTGGGATTTCTGGCGGCTCGGTGTCTCTTCGCTGAGCCCACCCAACAGGGCTGTAATGTAGAAAAAAATGGAGTGAGGAGACGGGAACTCTAACGAAGGAGGATGGGATAAAATCTAGTAATTAATGATCCTGCCTGACCTGTGCATATGTTCTGGAAACACATTGTGTTATCTGTGGTCTTCTGGGTGGCATATTTACATGCGCTTAGTTCTTTTCACCCCTTTCACTTGTGTATCTGTGTCTTCCAAGGGAAGGTAATACTGTATCTCAACTAGCCAGCCTCTTCTGTAGTTCGCCACAGCAAGCATATTTCTTAACCAATCTTGTGACTAGATGGTTATCTTTAGCTGAACAGGTCTCACAGATGACCCTTGGCTAACAATTCTGCCATGTTTACATCATCCCATGTAGATAAAATGTACTGGTGATGGTATCCGTGTTTTGCATGCATGAAGTGCCAAGTTAAAACCCTGGCATCCTGAGTAGAATGTAGTCATAGATGGCAGGTCTGGGAAAAATGCTTACAGAAAACGACTGCAAAGTGGAATGGATTGTAGTTGGCAGGTGTACGTTGACTTCATATAGGCCAGTGACATATGTATCTATATAGCCTTATTTGAACACTCCTCTACTTGCTTTGCAAAACTTCCATATAGCCTGGCTGCCTCTTATGGTATCTTGTTAAAGCAGCGGTGCGTACACTTCAACTCTTTGCGTGAAACAGATCTTCCTGCGTAAAACTATGTGTAGGCTTTTGTGTGAGCTTGAACTCTGTGCTGTCTTACATTGTAAGTTAGGTGAAGGCAAGAGTGGGCTTTTTTTTTTTTTTTGCCAGTGTAACTCTGCAAGACTCTACCATATGTTGATAGATCATTACTGTTTTTTATTGCACTGGTGGAGTCACTGACACTGAATTGCTTCATAACTGCTTGCCTTGAAAAAAATAAAAATAAAGGATTCATTTGTTTTATAGCTCATCCACAATGTTTTTGTCTTATTTGTGTGAGTGGGTAACACTGTTTTGCATCACCTTGAGAACAATCAGCTTTATAAGTAAATCTGGGTAGCTTTTACCAGAAAAGTTTTCCTTTTTAATTGCTGTCATTCGCTCCACCCCAGTGTTGGTTTTCTGTTTTTTTCACTGTTGCAAGAAACAAAACAAAAACAGCAACAAAAAACATTCTTTAAAATAAAGCGTACAATTCAGACAGTTCAGTCATGCGACAAGAAATGAAAGCAATAAATACTTGCACTCACCTCAGTTGGAAACAGGTAGAATTGAAGGTGCTTTTATTGTGAATGTTAATAGTGATGGTCTTACTGGAAACACTTGTCCATTCTCAAATCATTGTAGCTTGAAGTAACTTGAAGATGGCATACAATGGCTTGCTGCAGTATATCACACGAAATAGTTGAATGAGATACTGACCTGTGATACCCTTTGTTGTTGTTTGCTTTCAAGTAATTTCCGACTTATGGTTTGGGATGTGATGTTGAGTTACAAATATCATTGAAGTTTTGGAGCTCTGTTGGATGTTTGTTGTATGGATTAATAGATACAAACTACTACTAAGCATTTTCTTAAATTTGGAAGGAGGCTGTTGAGGTGTAATATGGACTTGCTGCTATTGTGCCATAAAGACTGGTAAACCAACTTAACAAAGGCTCTATTCTTGACTAATGGATGTACATAGTGGAACCTAGTCCCCCTGGATTACATGGGGCGTAGAGGAATTATCACTCTAAATTCTTTCCATATCTGATTGAACAAAGGAAGAGTGATGGCCCTCTTAGTGAATAATATGTCTTAACCTACCCAAATGAATTCCTATTCCAATGGTGAGGGTTTTGGTGGATTTGAATGTTGTCCCTTTTGTGGGAGCTAGCATGGTGTAGTGGTTTGAGCCTTGGACTATGACCGTGGAGACCAGGGCTTGATTTCCTTTTGGTCCATAGAAACCCACTGGGTGAACTTGGACAGGTCATACACTCTCAGCCTCAGAAAAAAATGATCAGGTCACTGTAAGTTGGAAATGACTTGAAGGGACACAACAAGAAGTCACTTTTGCGGTTCTCTGTAGAACTAGTTTGCTTTGTCTACACATGGACTCATTTTTTTTCTCTGTAGACTTTTTTTTCCCCTGACAGTCTGGACAGTCTTTTCCTGGACCTTAAGTATATCCTAGATAGTATACTGGCCATTCCTCTTTTGTTTTTGATCTGGTTGAAAAGGAACAGCCTCTGTGGTTCTTGTTCTTTGTATGAGTCTCTTGTAGGTTAGGTGCAATACAATATACTACTATATATTTGACAGGTGTTCTTTTTTTGAGGCTTCATCAGCCAGTTTTATTTACCTCTCCCTTCTGCTATGAGCTGCCTTTTAAAAAGGCGGAGACCCTAGTTATCTACAGAATCCTTGCTGCTGCTCTCTCTAGATGCTAATTGGTGGTTTCCTCCTGTAGCAGGGGCCCAAAAGTTGTAGACCTGAGTTATCTATGCTGCAGGCTTCATCTTTCAATTGAGATAGAGGAAAGCTTGTATTTCTCTAGGTATCCAGCTGAAAGAAGTAGTGAGTGTTCTGCTGGATCCTTTGCTCAATGTCTAGCTTCCAGTGGTCAGTAAAACTTTATTACATTGTTCCTCCCAGATGTCAAGTACTTGTCACCATTATTCCTATTTCACAGGTGTAGAATTGAGACGTTCGCAGTATCTGTTAAAATGACAACACATATTGTAGTTAAATTGTAGTAGCATAATCTTTCTGAAAGATGTGTTGGCTAGTAACATCTTCTGTTCCTCAGATAAGTTGTTTATAACCTGAACTTTTAGCTGTTATGATTGAAATTCTCAGCTAATAGATCTGGGCATAATTTCTGAAATACCTATTTCCTAATTTCCATATGACTTCTGCAGGCTAGTTTGCTACTCCACATATGCTGAGCAGCAACCTGGCTTTGCACACTAGAATATGTATTTATGTCCGTTTATCTCAGTCATTCCACTTGGAAAAGGAGATGCAGAAACTACATACTGTATAGGAAATGCATGTATGTTTGAATTGTCATGTTACACAGTATGTGTGGTTTGTGGAGGTGTACATATAACCCTGCTGCCATGTTTATTGGTTAGTCTGTGTTCGATCTCTGTCTTGCAAAATTGCATCTGCCAACTTTAATAGCAAAATACTCAGTGCTTATCTTTGCCTGTTTTGTGAAACATGACAGTGAGTTGTTATTTTAACAAAAGATGATGAAATATACGGTATATGAAATTTTAAAAGAATCTAGTTGCATTTATAATTTGCCTTTTCTCAAGGAGCTCACTGCAGAATGCATGTCTCTTCCTTCATCATTTTGTCTTCATAAACCTGTAAGGTAGGTTGGGTTGAGAAATAACTGGCCTGTGGTTACTCATAAGATTCATGGTCAGTTTTTGGAAGTTCTTGTCCACCCCTCTAATCATTACATAATAGTAACCGCAGAATGAGGTATTCTCCTTGTTACTTTGCATGCAGAAAAAGACAAACTTTTTCTTGTAAATAAGGTGTTTATTCCATCTGTTTATTGTATGTGACAAACCTATAATATTTTTCTGTGTCTGAGTGTATGACAGTTTAAACCACCTTAGTCTTAATACTTTATGATGCATTACAGGAAGACATATGATGGTGTTTGGAGTAATGGAAATCAGATTAATTGATCAAGTCTTCTGAAAAACAAATAAGGATCTGTTTTAAATAATAAAAATTTAGGATTTGAAATACATCACTGAGTTCTGTGCTTGAGTTTTTTAAACTTTCAGATAGTTTTCCTTAAATACACTTTAAACATTGCATTCCACATTTGTATCATTTCGGCTAGGATTTGTCAAATTCTCTAAATTAATCTGGCACAGGGTTGATTTGCCTTTAATCTGTACCCTTGCAGTAGTAGCTGTTTAGAAGATTCCCTGGCTTGTTGCTATAGACATGTTAACCTGTTATTCCCAGTCAGGTATGTATGGGGCCATACCTATTCATTGTTAGCAACAAAGTAGTTCCATAGGGAAAATAATTTCTTTAATAAAGGATTTCACCCACATTGAAGCTCTCAGAAGTAATGTCATTATTGTGGCAATAACTGTTGCACTGATTTAGTCTCACTAATTGACTTATGGAAAACTAGCAAACGTTCCTTATTGCATTCTTACTGGCATCTTTGACTTTGCTCTTAATTTCTGCTGGCTTTCCTGATAATGATTAGGTGACTTGAACTAGGCAGAATCTTGCCTATAGAGTGCTGTGGTTTCCCATATCTCCTTAGAACTAGAAGCCAAAGATCCATGAGTAACCTTGATCAAATCAGTTAAGTTTTTCTTTAAATACTTAAGGTCCTCAATAAGTTGGGCATCCTGGAGGCAGTGGATATAATCCTGGTGGTATGTTACACTTGCGTTGTGCATTTTTATCCAGATAGTGTAGTGCTACTCAGAAGGGACTCATATTCTTTGTGATCATTGTGAAGAAGCTGACTCTAAGTCTGCCTTCCTAGAGTACTTTTAGTCCCAAGGATGCCCCTCACTGGCTACTGCTGGAGAGGTAAGTTGGAGCCGACAGCCTTGCTTTCCTAACAGCAGTTAGCAGTGTTGGCCTTCTGACCGTTTTACTTGTACCATGCTACAACTTTTGCTGGCATAGTAATGCAACAGGACCTTAACCAGTGATTTCTATTTTATTCCATTGGCCAAAACCTGTATTTCCATTGAGGAAGGAGGCTTAAATACAGCATACAATTGAAAGCTTTTGTAGTAGTGTTTTTTATAGGGTGAAGCTTACCTGCATTAAGTCACTTGATACTGTTGCATTTATTTAAAGCATGTTTGTTTCACTCTTCAGCCAAATGGGTTCTCCAAATGGCTATGTGAATTAGTAAAAAAAAAAAAAAAGACAGCCCATGCCCAGAGGCTTTTGAGTGAAACAGTATAATACAAAAGAAAATAATTGGATGAGGAGTAAAGTTGATAATAAGGAAGCTTGGGCAACTGTTTTTAAC
Source organism: Ctenosaura bakeri (assembly GCA_948474755.1). Lineage (NCBI taxonomy): Eukaryota > Metazoa > Chordata > Lepidosauria > Squamata > Iguanidae > Ctenosaura > Ctenosaura bakeri. Next base: position 58,511 of record CAOLHI010004809.1, on the reverse strand, counting down.
GTTGTTGTAATAACCAATTTGGATGGAAAAAAATTGAGGTAGTAGGTAAATCAGTTGAGCTTTCAGTGAAGAAGTGATGCTGCTTCCTGTTTCTTCTGCACTGTTTTGTTTGTTTTTTTGTACAAGGTACTGAGGGGCAGTTTTCTGTGTTTGGATTGGTTGATAAAGTCTTTGTGCTCCTTGAGGTGGTGGTTCTTGAGGAGTCTTAATGGGATCTTTCTCTGTGTTTCAGTGATTGTCTGGTGACCTGTACATCACATTCCTTGCATCCTGGAGTGTGTGTGTGTGTGTGTATGTATGTCCCTTCAAGTTGCTTGTTGCCTTATGGTGGTGACTTCAATTTCAGAAGGTTTTCTTAGGAAAGGGATATTCAGCGGTGGTTTTCATTTCCTTACTCTGAAATATAGCCTACTTTAAGCTTATTTGACACTGCTCATTTATTATTTCACAGTACAATATCTACTCAGGAGTAAGCTTTTTGCTTTCAGTAGTTCTTCCTCCTAGATAGGTGGGTAAAGAATTGCACCCTGTCCAGCATTTTTGAGGTGCTCCAGTCTTTGCTTTAGTGATGATATGTAACCCCAGACCTTGTTGTAGGGACCTCTTAGCAGAACAGAGGAGGAAAAATCCTGTGTTGGGGATTCCAAGATCAAAAATTGGTTGTTGCTCTTAAGTCCCTGATACTTAAAAAGGTGGTGAATTAAGGAAACTCAGCTGCCTGTATACAGGCATTGAGCCATTGCAAAGTTATTGTACAATTCCACTGTAGCTATGGCAACATCCACTGTGCTTCATTTGGAAATCTAAAATGCCACCAGGAAGAAGAGATTAAGTTTTAGCTGTTTTTTTGGTGCAGCCAAAATTATGAGGAGGTAACCTTCTAGAATTCCATAGTCTTTCTGATACTTAAGATTTCTTCAACTATATCCTTGTTTTTTATTTGCTGCCACCTCTTTTGATTTTGAAGCATGAACAATGCTACATGCTTTTTCCATCATATTGAACACACGTGCCTAGACCACCGGAGTACAGGGCTCTATTTTTGTTTGACATTGATGTCCACTGGCCAAATACAGGTGAAAAATATTAATAAGTGAGGGAGAGGGGAGGAGATGAATATACACTTGGAATTAAAGGGAAAGTTATCTCTGTGCACATGCGTAACCCTGTATTTTGTTTTTAGTACCAAAACTGATTTCATAGTTCTTTCCCAAATGTATTCACACCTGGAACCCTTACTCATTTCATTAGATTAATTTAAAAGGGGTTGCAGTGTTTTGTTTTTAAATGAAAATCAGAAACACTTGCTGGCATTCTGCAGGGAGATCCTAGGTTTTTTTGTTTTTTGTTTTTTTTTGCCTAAGCTTGAGTGCAGCATCTTCTTTTGAAATAGCCAGAGAAGACTGTTGGAACATTCTTATAATGAGAAATTTGTTCAAGTTGTACTGTGTGTCACTTGGTTTCACTGCAAAGAAGTGTTACATGTAAACTTACCACTTCTGGAGACCTTCTAGGAGTGGAATAATCATTCTGTTTTATTTTTGCTTTCTAGCATCAGTTAAAGAAGGTTATTTTTAATATAGAATGTGAGCTATGGAAGCAAACATGAAGAGGCAATGTGGGCACATAAAGACCTGGGATGGGTGTGCAGCTGGGAGGGAAAAGTATGCTATTGTACCTTACAGTGGATCCCATCACTGAGACACCTAACTTACATATATTCCTACCTAGGTATTTGAATTATCTTTTAAGCTTAGAGGTGGATTAGGTTAACGGGGAGGAAAAAGTAAAAAAGTGTATATTTGCTCCATTGACAAAAGGAACCTCCCTCTGAACACATCTTGCTAAGAAAACCCCGTGATAGGTTTGCCTTAGGGTTGCCATAAGTTAGAAATGACTTGAAGGCCAACAACAACAACGCTCATAGTAAACATTGATAGCTTATGAATGATCTTCTGGCATATTGATGTCTGTTCTGGCATGGTACCAGGTTTCCCAGACTTTCTTTCTGATTATCTTAATTATTGGCAGAGCAGGCTTAAATGGTATTAAACTGCATATACAAAATCAGGAATCATTTGTGCTGGGTTAGTCAAAACTTGTTATGTGAAGTATCATGTACATTAGCACTACATTAATAAATGTATCAAATTTTTCATAACTAATTGCAGGAGTAAGCAGAAGATCAGGATTTACAGGTACATATGTCTGATTTCTAGGCTGCTATTTTAACAGCAAAACTAAGTTAATTTGTGCTGCTTGAATGGACAAGAAAGTGTAAATTACTGAGCAAAAGACCTGGGAAGTGCATTCAGTTTAGGTACTCAAAACAAGTTCCTGGACTTACACCAAATCCAGCTTTGTAGACCTTAGGGTTTCAGAGGAGCAAAGTGCATCTCACTTGTTTATGGTCTTCCCAGCCTTGTCTTGTAGTATACTTATGTCTGCAATAGTTCCTCAATAAATAAAAGTGCAGTTAAGATTAAGAGCTGTCAGGGGAGGATTGAGGTGGCATTTACCTTCATGTAATTACACTGCTGTATTTCTCACTTGTTTTGGGTCAGTATGTTGTGTCCACTGTGTAGTTTCAGAACAGTAAATATGCAAACTTATTACATGTATCTGTAATGAAAAAGTGAGAACTGAGCAGGTTTTGCTTCCAGGAAAGTCTTCCAGTACCTAAACTGCAGTCTCAGAATAGTTTAGCAGAGTGTCAGGGACATAATATGGTGTATATTCAGATTTGTACAAATGATAATGAACAGTAATGAATAACTGAGCTGTGAAACAGGCTTTTCCAAAAGGCTCTGGAATATCTGTGTGCTATGAACATGCATGAATTTGGAAATTATGACATGTGCAGTCTTTGGAGTGAGACTATGATCTTTCTGCCCTTTGCATTTGTGGAACCTGTTCATGCATTTAACCTGTTTGGCATCTCAAGTGATCTTAGAATTTTATGTCTGTGAATTTCAGTGCTGCAGGGTTTGGCCAGTTGATCCTTACAGTGAATCTTCTTGTTCTATCACAAGCACATCTCAGGAGACCTTGTAACTTTTTTCCTTAGGAACTTGCAATTGCTGACTTAACAGTTTTTAAAAAGTTTTTTAAAAGAACTTTAGAGAGAGGCCCCAGTGTGAAATTGCTGGGTAAGTTGCAAAGGAAGCTTTTATTTAATGATTTTATGTTTGAACTGAGATGGACCCTGTAGCAGGTATTAATTAACTGCAATAATTATTGTATCAACGTTGATTGTTTCTATTGTGACTTAAATGGTAAATTTTGAGGAAAAATCAGGACAGAGAAGGGACTATACTGAAATTAGAAAAAAAAGTGAATGAAAGGGAGTGAACTGACTAAAGGAAGAGGGAGAATATAAATTTGTATGACAAGCAATTGTGTTTGTACTTTATTTAAGTTAAAGAATACCCCTTTAAACTGTTCCTAGTGATGGAAAATAATGAATTGAGTCAGTTTGTTCTCATAGTAGAATAATTTTATTTTTAGTCACTTAATACCAGTTTAATTGATCTTAAACAGTTTTCTACTTTGTACTGTAAATTTTTTCTGAAGAGATATGCACTTTAATTGGGTCTTTTAAGATTTTAAAACTGATTTTTAGATAAGTGGAACTTTTGTGCAACTTAGGATGTTATCCAAAAACACTTGCCTCTTGAAGCTAGGAATTTGCTAAAGCACAGACTGACTTCTCTTCAGTTCTTGGTGTACATGTAGAAGCATTCTAAGGAAGATCACTTTTAGTTATGTGCTAAAGCTGCAGTTTTGCACACACCTGTTTGGAAATCAGTCTAGTTGAGAAAAATTGGAGTTGCAGCTGTGAAGCTGGAAATGTCACATCCCACCGCTGCCACCATGTGAAGCTGGAAAGTCCCCATGCGCTGCTGGGATGTATATTCCAGCCTGTTACGAATTTTAGCTGTTAATTCATCTTCCCTGCCACCACCCACTGAATTATGAATTATCTGGACACTTGGACAGTACAGTGGGACCCTGTCCAACCATGTACATCCCTAAGTTTAAGGATCTTCCTTTTCCCCCAGTCTACCTAGCTTGGCGTGGGAAGGAGAGAAACAGGGTCTTTTACAGAAAGTATTTATTAAAGATATGCAAATAAACAAGGCAAATTACCACACAAGGGAAGCCCCCTCTTCCCAGGCACGCTTAGTTACAAGTAGTTACATAAGAACAGATATAAAAGCACAGATACATTCTTTAGATCAGCCAGCCTCCAACATAACAGAAAAGTCCCTAACGCGACTAACTGCTTTAGTCTAGTACTCACAGATGGTTCCTAGGCTTAGATGTTCTAGTAGGAAGACGCCAGGAGGCTAGGCCTACGGCCTGCAGCCTGCTACTGGCACAGAACCCCCCTCCAGGAGGTTCCTGGGTTGTTCTTCTTTGTTATCCCTTTGTTCTCTCGGCCACATGGCCTCGCAAGAAGTTTTATAACTTCTCTTTGGAAGCATCTGGAAGCATCCTGAAGATGCTCACCTCTTTCCTTTTTGATTGGTCAAGTCTCACCCTGTGACCTATGATGCTGACCACATGACCTATGATGTAATCTAATCCCAACACCTCATTAACCCTTGGTTTACCTGAAGAGGGAAGTGTCCCCCTTTTAGCTAAGTCTAGATAATGGGAAGCCCCATTATCACAGCAGCCTATGTGTTCATGCACAAGTGGCAGTGGACTTTCCAGAATCAGAAGGATGATAGTAACTGGGAAAATAATGTTCCTATGTAAGATTGAAAATATACATATTGTTTGGTTGAATAGTAAATATTGATATGTTGAGAAGTGAGTATACTGTGAAGCTTGTGTAGTTGAGGGGCAGAAAGTAAAAGTAAAAGATTATTCATTTGGGCTCCTTGTATGATCCTAGTGAAATGAAGGATAATATCTTTCAGATTTTCAAATTGATGATGACTTGATAATTTCTTTTGTCCAGCAAAAAGCTGTGATGTAGTTTTCTGGAAAGTTTACTGGGATCTGAACTGGCATGAATGATGGATGTTTTGGGGTTTAACTTACTCATTCCATTCTATTCACAAATGGTCTATGGATTTTTTCCCCCTACGGATAGTGGAAAAGTGAATTACTGTTTTGAAACTGCCCTGAATGGTTCTAGAGACAGAAAATTGGCTACTGGACCTGCTGCAGTTACTCACCCCATTGTAGATGAAATCATTTCCAGTAAGGCTTCTTAAAGTTATACTGTTTATAACATCCTCTCTGTTAGGAAACTTAGGTTCCTAAGTGACTATCTGTTTGAAAACAAAATTAAGCCACCCCCCAATAAGAGAGTGACCCTACCTGTTCTGCTTGGGGCTTTCATTAGGTATATGTCGGTGTGCATAAATATGTTGGTGTACCTAAATTTCCAAACTTAAAAATTGAAAATGAAGATTCACATTGTATGCCAGAGACAGGGTTTTTAATTTACTGCTGTTTGAGCAGCAGCGTTTTCTTTCTCCTGCCCTCTTCTCTGGACTGCCCTTCAAACCTCTGTTAACACCTGGGATTTCTTGCAAGCAGTTTTGTGTTCTTTCCGTCCTTTTCCAAGAAAGAGTACATAGAGGAATCAGAGGTTATCTAGACCAGTGCTTCTCAGGCTACTGATGTCAACCCCTATCTCACATTTGAGATCTGTCTCCCCCTCCTCCAATGTTCTAGGGACTGATACCACCTTTGTGCCTGTTGGAAACACTTGTGTCTTTCTTCCTGGCAAACTTGCTGCGCACCAGAAACCAATGACTTACGGGCTGGCACTGGTCCATTGTTACAAGCTGATAGAGGCTGGAGATAATATAAAAGCCACCTCCCAAGGCATGGGAGTTAGGCTGTGTATAGCAGTCTCCAACTGTTACACCTAGCTGTCATTGTAGCTTTTTTGTTGCTGCTGGAGGTTACACCACCACCACTATGGGTACCTCTTGTGACTTTTGTTAGTTTAGCAAGTGTATGGTTGATGCAGTTGGATCGTAAAATGTTAGAAGTATTGACTTTGTATGCTAGGAACATAGCAGGGGAGAGGGATGGAATTGACCTACTAGTGAGAACTACCGCAAGTGTTGTTGGAGAAGGGTACCCATGCAACAAAGTTAAATTCTTTTCCCCATGCTCCTCCTCCACATAGTCTTGCTAATTCTGATTAGGAATCCTTTAGCACCATGTATCACACCAGGGAAAGTTTTTTATGAAAAGAGAGGAAAGGAGAAGAACAGACATTAAAGCCCCCAAAGCTCCGTAGGCAGGTTAGCTGAACAGTACAGTTACTGTGGTTTTCAGCTGGTTTAGCGTTTGGCTACAGAGATAGTCAACCTGGTGTAGTAGTTTGAGTGTTGGACTGTAAACTGTGGAGACCAGGATTTAAATCCTCATGCAGCCTTGAAAAGCCACTGGGTGACCTTGAGCAAGTTACATTTTCTTGGTCTCAGAAGAAGGCAAAGGCAAACTCACTGAACGAATCTTGCTAAGAAATCCCCATGATAGGTTTGCATTAAAAGTCTCCATAAGCTGGAGATGAGTTGAAGGCATACATCAACATAACAACAGTTTGTTTTAAGCTGCAGTTCATATAATGAGCTAGAATGGGAAGTGAAACTGTATCACTGAAGTTCTACCCTGCACTGTATAGGGAGGAGTGGGCCCTTGTTTGGAGTTGTTCCAACTTTTGCCCATAGCACAAGCTGACATAATGTTGAAATAACTGCAGAGAGATACAAGTTTTAAAGATGCATGTAAAATGTAGTGTTAGGGTGATTTTTTTTTTTGCTAACTATCAAGATTTTTTTCAGTAAATAATATTTTTCTAAATGCTGGAAATCTCAAGCTATAGACCTCATACTGTAGCTTTTGTGTGTCCTGAAAACCTGCAGTTTTAAATGCTAGGGAAAGTTCAAGAGTGTTAAATTTTGAAGTAAAATAGAGGTGCCAGAGTGGGTAGTGGTGCTGATCATGGTTCTATACATAGAGATTGCACCCAACATAAATTTATAAAATTTACCTCACTGCACAAACTGGAGCTAAGGTTTGATTTTAAGTTGTATGCTTCTTCAGAGGCATCAAAACCTGAGCAGGAAAAGGTATACAAGAGTTACTGAATCATTGCCTTGGTTATAACTCTGGCTCTGTGTTTTAAGGCTTGTCTCTCCACCAGTAAATTTTAAATAATTGATGTTTTTGTCTAGATTTGGTTCCTTGTCAAAGAAGCAGTACTGAATGTGTTCAAGCTGCTTGTAATCTTTGAGATCTAGGTTTGACATCTTGAAGCCTGTTGTAGAGAAACATTTCTCCATTCATTCATCGTAAGGATAACTTTGTGCAGTGAATGCCAGGAGACAGTACTGTAGGATTCACCTCTGCTTTTTAGAGATAGGATGAGGGGGTAAGTCAAGGCTTTGGCATGTCAAGGGAAAGAATCATTGGGTGGCAGGAAAAATATGGTAGCGGAGCAGGGGTAAGTAGAGTGCTGCTTGTGCTCTCCCAAGGACCCCCTAATATTCTCTGAAATGTTTTTGATTTTTTAAAATAAATATGATGCCATACCCTCTAAGGGCATGATGGACATTTTGCCATGTTTTGCCATCCTTGTTTGGTTTGTTCTAGGCCCAATAAATTGCTTTTCCAAATTTGGGAGCTGAACTCCTATATTAAAAGAGCACTGCTTAGCAAAATTGCTCCCTCATGCCTCCTAGAGGGCATGGGAGCATTTTCAGTTGTAAAACGTACATTTTTTTTTAATAGAATGAGGAAGATTAGCAGGGGATGGTTGTAACCCTCCAGAATCCTGGGGAGAACCACTGTTGACTCCTGAATCCCTGGCATTTGCATGCTGGGATGTAAATATATCATATCTAATTACCTCTTTCTTCAACATTTTTTTTATATCATCATTTTATTAAAGTTTCACAGTTAAAACAACCATTTATTATTGCTATTTCACATGAATTATTTCTTGAATCTTCCAAACTGATCTAGACTTCATTTCCAAAATCTCTTAACATTGTTATATCATTGTACTGCATTTTCCAGCCATTTTACACGTTAGTACATAGCATTTCCATTACCATATTCCTGCTTCATGATATCTGCCGTAATCATCACAATGAAATTTTTCCACATATTACCATGAATTATAGACTTCTATCAAAGGTCACCCAGCAATCACCTACAATTTGCCATTCTTTCTGAATTTCATCATCTGATTTCCCTTTCAGTCTTTGAGAGACTATGTCAGCATTTTTATTTTCAATCAAGGTGCCCCACCATTGTTCTATTGTAGGTATTTGCTGTGTTTTCCATACCTTAGCGTATTCAATACGTGCAGTTGTTATCATATATAATAATATTCTCCAATATTTCTTTATATTCACACCGTCTACTAAATCTGTCATATTTAACAAATACAATTCAGGAATCATAGGAAATTGTAGCTTCATTATTTCACAAATCCTGTTATGTATCTCAATCCAATATTTCTTGACCTTTGGGCATGTCCACCACATATGATATATCATACCCACCTCTTTTAAACATTTCCAACAAAGCCCGGTACCTGAATTGTAAATCTTTTGTAATTTATCTGGTGTCAAATACCATCTATAAAACATTTTATAATAGTTCTCTTTTAGATTCTGGGCAACCGTAAATTTGTTTGTCTTTTTCCAGCTCTGCTCCCAAGAATCCAGTTGAATTGTATGACCAGTATTCTGTGCCCATGATTTCTTCAACATTTTTTAAAGAGTAAAGTGTGAATGAACATTTCTTTCTGTAAGATACCAAATTTATAATTTTTTTTTCCTTTTCTCTTTTACAGGCTTATATTTTGAAAACAACTTCAGATTGTGGAACTTTACAACATGAAATATTTTTCTGATTGGACCTTTATCTGGTGGCTATGAATATGTTTCCTGGATATACCTCTTATGTTCCGTTGGAGCACTGAAGCTCTTCAGGGCTGTTGTCGGTATAGAAGTCACCTTGTCTATTCATATTTCTTTAAAGTGTTTAGATTCTGCTAGCAATGAGTTCTCAAAGCCATCCAGGTAAGGTTAAAGAAAATCATTCTCTTAAAAGAACCAAATTATATTATTGAAAAACCTGAAACCTAGAGCAATTTGAATTAAAAGATGGGAAATATAATTCAAAGCATGTTAGGTGAATAATAGTGTCTGAATTGCATTTGGTATCTGGCACAGAATAAGAAATGTGGATGGGACAAGAATGGCTTGTTACAGTAAATTAGATCAGGATAGAGAATAGCTGTGAGAAATCAGTGTGACTGAAAATTATACATGGAAAAATGTGAGGAACTGTAGAGACTTCTGAGGTGATATGAGAAGCAATTGGTAGAAGTGCTGAGATGTAACAATGGCCCCTCTTTTTTAATTGCTGAAGCCTTTCTCGTTTGATCTAGAGTGTGGATAGGAGTTGTCTATAAGGATTTATAAAGCTGCCAAGCAGGCGTCAGTATTTTAGGTAACTAAGGGCTTCTGCTTCTCTATAGGAGTTAGACCAGCTATATCTCTCTTAAAGTGGAGGGGGACAAGTGGTCCCATTCCTTGGACTAAAAGATGTGTTGCCTTGGAGGTTTCAGTGTATCAAATATATCCCCCATTGAGGCTTACATATACTTCACCCAGAACAGCTTCAATGTTGTCCTAGTCCTGTACACACTAATTGACATGACTATGGCTGGTATCTTCTGTTTTCCTGCCTCTGCCACCTCCTAATTATCAGTGGTGTAGGGCAGGGCATTTGGTAACTGACTGTGCAGAATGCTTCCCCACACTGTGCTTTGTAGTATTTCTCACTTAATTTTTGTAAACTTAGAATCATGTGCCAGCTTCAATGTTTCAGATGTGCCTTTTAGTTGGAGGTATTTCACAGCTTATTCCTTATGGTGGAGTTCACCAAAGTTTCCATCAAACGGGTGTACTGTACACTTATTTTGGTTAATAGGAGTTAACTGCCAGCCTCTTGATGTAATTTTTGAGTGAGTGACCAGGGACCTATTGAATAGCAATAGTTCCCCTTTAATTTGAAATATTTTTGCTATTTGGTCCCCAGCACTGCATACTCTTAGCTTGAAAAACACTGAATGAAAGTAGTCTGGTTGTCTGGCATTCTTTCCCCAGTCTGCCAGGATCTGCTACCATATTTGTGTTGCATTACTACATTCATGTAGCTTCCTGGAAATTTGCCACAGACTGGTACCCAGTAGCTTGCAGAATGGCATCTGTGTATGTTGCACCACTTTCAGTATTGTTGCTTTTGTTCACATATGCAAATTGTGGTGTTTGTGCTATCCGCAATGTACCTTTATGGATGTGGCAACTTGTAGGAACTTGTGCCTTGAGACAGGTTCTTGAATTTGAAACTTGTGTCAGTGTGACTAAAACTGTGATGGTTGCTGTTATGCATTGATATAGATGCTTTTAATTGTTAAAGTGAATATCAGTATTAGTAGAAGGAAATATCAATAGTAGCAGAAATGCTGGTTGAATGAGGCTGGGGGGATTAATCTCCCTCAGGATTCTCTATGCAGGAGCAAGTAAGTATTGGGGGAAGGGAGGTGGAGTCTTAGTATCCCCCTGACCAGATACCCTGTCCCTCAGTCTGCAGGAATTGAGTGTGTTTATTTAAAATTTGATAGCTGGGACAGATTTAGGATTCTGTCCCTGTACGTACTCAGCTGCCCATTTTCCCTTCCTGAGCTAGCTGGGGTGGTCTTGGTGTTGTTGTTGAAGACCCTGCAGCTTGTGATGCTGGGAAATTTCAACATCCATGTTGAGGCTACCCTGTCCGGAGTGGGTGAGGACTTCTTGTCCACCATGACAACCATGGGTCTGTCTCAAGTAATATCTGACCAAGTAATATCTGGACACATTCTAGAGCTTATTTTCTGTATAGAGATGGATGATGGTGATCTGAATATAGAGAAGCTTTCTGCCGTTCTGTTGTCATGGACAGATTGCTCCTTGTTCAGGTTTAGACTTGCTGGGACTTGGAACCTCTGTGGGATGGGGGACCCATTAGGTTGGCCTGTCCTAGGAGGCTTATAGATCTGGATGAATTCCTGATGGCTCTTGGGAAGTTCCCTCCTTTGCAAAGTGATCCTGTCCAAGCCCTGGTTGATCACTGGCATGGGGAAATGACCTGGGCAATGGGCACAGTTGCTCCTAAGCGTTCCTTCTTGTGGAGTGGAGCTAATCCAGCCCTCTGGTTTTCTAAAGAGCTGGCAACAGTGAAAGGAGCGAGACAGAGAGTAGAGTGACAGTGGCAGAAAACTCATAGTGAGTCTGACCAGAAACAGGCTAAAATCTATCTGAAGGCCTATGGTGGGACAATATGGATACCAAAAAAAAAAAATGCTTCTCTGGCTGACACCGTTGCATCTGCACAGAACCATTCAGCAGAGATGTTTCACATGGTCACAGATCTGTTACAGTCTGGCCCAAAGGAGAATGTAAGCCACTCAAAAGCCCACTGTGAAGAATTTACCCACCATTTGACAGATAGCTTGGATTCCCTGCGGCGGATACCCCTGCGTTGATAGAGTTCTGGTGAATGTAACCTTGGTTCCTGCTTGTCAAATGTGGATGGATGCTTTTCAGTTTGTGCAGCCTGAGCATGTGGACAGATCTTTGGAGGAGGTGAGAGCCATCACATGGGTACTAAACCCATGTTCTTCCTGGCTAATTAAACAGGCCACAGGAGGACTGGCTGAGTGGGTAATGCCTCTTTAATAAGGCGGGATCCCAACATGCCTGAAAGAGACTGTGGTAACACAACTTCTTTGTTGCAACAGCTCAACTGGCTGCCGGTCCATTTCCAGGCACAATTCAAAGTGCTGGTGTTGACTGTAAAGCCCTATATGGCTTGGATCCAAGCTATTTGAAGGACTCTGTCTCCCTTTATGAAACCATTAGACCTCTAAGATAATCTCGAGAGGCCCTTCTCCTTGTCCCACTGCCTTCTCAGGCTCATTTAGTGGAAACAAGGGAGAGGGCCTTCTCAGCGGCTGCTCCTAGACTTTGGTACTTCATGCCTAGATCCTTGCTGTCCTTTCATTGGCAGGTCAGAATATATTTCTGCTGTCAGGCTTTTACAAACTGACTAGGATTGGGCTGTTAATACTGTACGGTGCTGTTTTTAAGGTTTGTGTACAGTCTTTTAATAAATTTTAATATTTTTAATGTTTAATGGGTTGACTCTATAAATTGTTTAATTGTTTAAGTTTTATAATTATAGTTTTATTAATACTTTAGCATTGTTTTTGAATTATATTATTTTAAATATGTTTAACAGCCTTGAGTCCCATTATTGGGGAGAGGCAGGATATAAATGAATAAAATAAATAAATTGATGCTATCATAAAAGCAATTAATACCTGCACCCTCCCATTTGGCTTCTGGGGAGTTCTTAATTTTCCTGTTAAAATCCTTTTGGCTACTTTAAGCTTAGTATTTCCTCCTGAGATATTTTTAATATTTTACTTGGATATGAAGTGTAATGCAGTAAATTGCTACATTTAGAAGTCATGTGAATGATCAATGTAACTTGGCGATATTCCTTTTATTTAAATATACTTTAGGTCACAGATTGAATGATGCTCTCCTCTCTTTTAAAGTGGCCACTTAAGAAGAAATAATAACTAATATCCAGTTCCTAAGGTATATTTCCCTTGTTTTAATTTCTGGAATCTGTGTTTTTCCAGGCATGTATTTTAAAGGTGGTGAGCATATACTTTTATTTATTTAAAATTATTGTTGTCTTGAAAAGTAGGGGAGGAACTGGACAGTGCTGTCAGTGCTATACAATGTGGCTTGTTGCTGTTGTTCTTTCTGATTGTTGAGCCTGAGACATTTCTCTCAGATACTACATCAACAGCTTAACCACTTGTGTTTTAATCCCTTACATGTTTTGAACTTGATCCATGATTGAATGGGTGAGGGCCTGTCTTCAAACCAATTTAGTAAACCCACAATAAATGAGAAAAAGGCACATGGTTAATAAGGCCAAGTAGTTTGTAGGGATTAGTTCTTCCTGGTATCATAGATACCTCCTATAAATATCTCCCATTGTCCCCCTGGAAGCTCTTTTACACCTGATTTTTTTTCATTAAAATCATTTTTAAGCTTTTGTATCTGCATATTAAAATGTCCAGCTTGGAACCATCTACCATCTTCATTTTTCTTTCTTCCTTGTGCTTCTGGACTATACAAGAGTCTGGAGATTTTCTTATGTAGTGAAGATGGCAAGTGAATACAGGTCAGGCCCTTCAGTTTACAGCAAGCAGGGCCATCTGTGAAGGTTCTTGGATAGAGATGTAAAAATTTCCAGAAACTTTGAAATGCGTTCAAGTTGTTCAGAAATACTGTGTTTCCTATATTATATGTACTGTTTGTTCTGAAAAATTTTTTTAAATTCAATTTACTTTTTAAAGACATTATTGTAACAAATGGAACAAGAAGTTCTTGAAGTGTAGGAACATCTGAACTTTAAGGAACCTCTTTGCCTCTTTCTGAAGAGCAGGAGGGAAAAAAAGCAGTGACACCAGAAGAAACCATCAGACAACAATTTTGTCTCCTCTAGACCTCTACGATGCAAAGCAGACTTAAAGCATACATTCCTTTAAAAAGAACTGAGGAAAGGAAACCAAGTCCAGGAACTATAGTGATATACTGTACATAGTTTTACATAAAAATCTACTTGCTGGGTAGTTTTTAGCAATAATGTTGGGAGAGGAGAAAATATATGAACATTTTGCCCTATATATTTGATTCATCATTCTAAAATGATTTCATAATATAGTTTTCTGCTTTTTTTTCTGAGAAAACGCACTTTGGAATTAAAAGGGAGAAACAATGGTCCTTTTAATTGTTATTCTCAATGTTCCTAGTTTTTTCCCCCCAAGGCCTTCCTATCTACATTCTTGGACAAGTTGTCTTCTGGTCTTGCAAGTTTCTCTTTTCAGGTTCTTTTGTGCATGGACGGCTTCTCCTGACAGCCATTTGGTTTTGTGTCCCTGTTACTTTTGCAAAATTCCAAACTTGCCAACCTGTATAAGGACGGCTGGAGGCCCTTTCATTTATCTCAATAATAAATTAGATAGCTGCTTTAGGAAATCTTTTGAATTCTCTGATTGAATTTTACCCAGTCAGTGCAAGTGATAGATTTTCCATACATGAAGTGTGTGTGTATATCTAGCTGGTGCAGTCTGACAGCTTTATTCATTCTCTTTGTTCCCACCACACCCGTAAAATAGTTGTGAGGATGAAAACCACATCTCCATGAAGATAGTAACATATTTACTAAGGCTAAAGATACACTATTGATGGGTTCTGTTCTTGAGATATAATAAATATAAATTATTAAATGAATAAAGTGCAAAAGATGCTAACAATAAATTTGTTATGCAGCTCTGGCCATTTGAATTATTCATAGCTAAGCAAATTTATGTTAAATTATGAATAGAATACCTTTTATTATGTATGGTAATGCTGAGCCCAAAAATAGGATAGAAAGAAGAAATGCCCCCAAACCAAAATTGTGGAGCAGGGTGTATTAAACTGGATGACCACAGAACTCCATGTTCAACTTATGACACCAGAAATGTGTCAACAGAGATGGTGATAATCTATGTATACTTGCCCAGAAATCTCTACATTCTGTCTGGGTGATGTTTTTCTTCCCTTAGCTGTATTGTGTGTGTTGGTGTTATAGCTTTGTGCGTGTTCTCGTCTTTTGTCTCAGGTCACAAAATAAACCGTATATGGAGCATATTTTCTGAGGAAAGGAGTGACGGGGAAAGAGTGTCAATACGTAAATAGCAATTATTATTTTTAGTTTGCCCTAATTTATTTTGCTTAATCCACTTAAATGTAATATTTGGGTTACAGTCCCCTTATAAGACAGAGGATGTCAGAGTTGATGTCAGGAGGCTGCAGAGCAAAAGAGTCACTGATCCAGCTTGGTGGTGGGGTGGTGGAGGAAGGTCTTTCCCATTTTATTCTGGGATTTTTGGATACTTGGAAATAAGTTTATGTTGCCTTACAATGAGTGTAAAAAAATGACAACATTGAGCTGTCACTGATGTTAGTGGCCAATTTGTTCCATAAATTACATACAGGGTTCATTGCAGGATGGGTACTGCTGGCAGAACTTTGCTCGCTTGCATTGCACGAAGAACTAGTTGATTTATTGCCGCAGGAATAAATATTTCCCTCAAGACCATTGTCAAAATAGTTGAATGGAAGATCTTGCAGTATAGTAGATTCTGGTGTGATGCACTGTTTGTTGTAAATGACACTGGTAGTAGCAGTTGATTGAGGACTACAATAGTGAAATACCAAATTAAGATATAAGTGAAATGAGTCCAAAGACAATTGATGCAAAATGTGGGCAGGTAACATATACATGCATTCTAAGTATGAGGACAGTGTAGCTGTAGATGTTGTGACTAGACTAATGCATTTTGGAAGAGCATTAGTTTGTATTGTCTTAGAGACAATACAGAACTTGTTCACGACACTTCCCTCTGATATTAGGATTTCAGTATGTTTCTTGGAAGTGTGTTAGTATATACTGTCTAGACCAAGATGGGCAAATATTGTTGAGCTGCAATTCTCAGTGGGACATTGTACCCCAGTGTAGATATTGGAGGCTGAGTGTTGGAGGCTCTTGCTATTTGTTCTGCAATTTACCAGACACTAGTTCTGTCTTTTGACATACATGTTTTTTATTCTTAATATTTCTCTCAGAACCTAAACTCTGGTGGATTTGTCTCTTGACCCCATAAGTCCCATAGGTTTTGGTTTAAATCTTCAGAACAGGCAAATATGGTTCCTGCCAAGCATGATCTTTCCAGTCAGGTGTATTCCTTCTTTTGTCATGATCTCTCCTTATTTGGTGGCATATGCCCTGTTCTGAGAAACCAAACATTTCTGAACAACTGTAGCAGTGCTGTGCTTTCTTTGCAAGCATCCCAACATTAGGAAGGAATAACAAAAACATCAACTGTGTCTGCACTTAGTCTATTTTCCTACTCAATTCCCAATCATCTTTAAAGAGCTGTTTGAGATTTCTTCAAAGTATGTCATTCATTCCCACACTGGATTACAATCATGTTTCACTCTCTACACTCTTTGTCACACTTCGATAATATTTTCCCCAAGGGGAGTTCCTTTCTTAGGATGAAACATTGGCTATGCTTGCTAACACCTCAGTTCCCTCAGTGGTGATTCTTCAGGTACCACAGAGCAGTGTACCTTTCAGCTTGGGTTCGAATTCATTCCATTGCTGGTGAACTGAATGGCTTCTGTAGTGTTCTGTGAAGGAGAACCTAACTTTGGTTGTGTAATGCCAATGGTACAGAATATCTTTGTCTTGTATGTCACATTTCTCTGCATGCCTGTTTCTTCTCTTTGTTTCCTTCTTCCTCTTTGGATATCTACTCCTGTTTGTGTCTTCTGAAGAGTGCATCTTGTCCAGTCTTAAAATCTTTCATTCTCATTGTTAAGTTGTAGTGGTGAGCCTTCTGCCTTTTCATTTTCACTTTCAGCAGAGATTCTCACTTGCATTTGCTGAAGGTGTAATTCATTTTGTCCAGAAGCAGGGAAAGAAATTTGTTTACTACAGTGGCATTCATGTTATCCATGAAGCTATGATCTCTAAATAAATCCACTGTCTCACTCAACCTTCCCCCATAAATCACTCAAAATTTCTGGTTTGTTCATTCAATTTGCTCATGCCTTAAAAAAAAAATAGTCTGCCTGCAAAGTTTTCCTGCTCTTGATTACACAGTTTTGACTCCATCTGCAAGTTTCATGATTTTTATACACCAGAGTCAGTTGGCCAAGCTCAGGTGACCCCTACATATCCAGGCCTCAGGCAACAACAGAGTAAAAAGTGATTGTGAGACACAAGCTCATTAGAATGCTTGAAGTGCTGTGTGCATTGGTTCATGGGCAGAGTGGCTGCTGATGGATGTGGAACAGCTGCTCTTCAGTCATAGATTGAGGAGCAGGTAGTACATAAGGTTCTGAAACTGAGCACGAATCAAACCACTCCCAGTGAAAGATTTGTTCAAGATTCAGTAGTCATGCAGCTGATAATTTTCTGCCTTCTCTGGGATAAGATCAACATTGTCCAAGACAGTCTCTACCCACAGGCTTACAGTCTTAAAGAAAGAGACAAAATATCTATAACTTATCATTGGGTATTGATGGAGTTGTTAAAAATCAAAGAGAAAATGAATGATCCTACCAAAAACGAGGACTTTTTATTTAAACTCTCCTTGCTTTTCAAAGAATTGGAAGGTAACCAGTGAGTACGAGTTTTTAAAGCATCTGGGTGGGATCAGTTAAGTTATAGGCTCATTATTGTTTGGTGAACCAATGGAATGCCTTGTTATCTTCTTTGAAGCATCTAAGAATAGGTTTCAGTGAAAGAAGAATCAGCTTGGTTTCTGCAAAGAGAAATCCTGCTTTTCTTTGTCTTTTGAAATTGGTAGAAATACATGGATAAGGAAGATATGGTTGATATTATAATTTGGACTTCTAGAAGCTTCTGACGGCCCTTCATTGAAAGTTTCAATGTAAATTCAGTAGTAGTTCAGTAACTAGTTAAAGAGAGCGAGGTACAATCAGAATTATTTCTCTGGAGCCTCTCTCCAATGGATCCTTCTCTATTGAGATTGGCACTAACTTCAGTAAATGAATTGCAATCAGGAGTGAACAGTCAAGTCAGTCACTTTATTCTGTTGCCAATTCAAGGAGGAAATCAATAACTCTAGTGTTAGGAGTCTACAGATGTCTGGCTTCTCTAATTAAACCTGTCCCACTTCCAGGGGCTGAAGTCTGGACTTCTCAAATTCAGCATGGCATGTTGGACAATCCTTTGTTCACTTTTCAACTCTGAGGGATATCTAGCTGGAACTGTTACATTTACTTCCGGAGCTTAAGATTGCATCATAAGTATATTGTGTTGATACACAAGAACCCTGATCTTCCTTCCCATTTTAGAGTTGGGGAAGAAATCACAGAGTCTTCCACTGATGTATAGTCAGTGCTTATGAAACACTGACTAACTGCTGATACCATGCTCAACCTCTCATCTCCAAAGTTTTGCTGACAGCTGTTGCTTGTGGTATGTTTCTGAGATATTTGGAAAGTGTTACAGATGTAGTAGTGCATTTTGTGGCAGTGGCACGTCATATGTTTCCACTTCCAAGGCCAGGAAGAAGGGTGTGCTGATTGTGTTACGAATGTTATGTGCTTCCTGTAGAAACACCTGGAGCCCTTTGCATGGAGAATTACAGCTCTTTGTTATCAGTGTTTATTATAAGACATTCAAGTGCCCCTCTTACCCAGTATTTCTGCCTTCCATTGCCCCCTCTCAGTACTAATTTCCAGGAGAGCAGTGACTGCCAACATTTGGGAATGTGACTTGGCTGCATAATATGTTCCAGCTCTAACAAAGAATTAATCTGAATAAAGCCAGTACGTCTAACTTCTTTTGAAATAGCTGTCAAATGACTTTATTTTCCACTTGCTACAATGACTATGCAGGTTTTCATAATGGTAGGTCACTTGTATCATTCAGCATGCACAGATTGTAATTTTAAATATTTTGCTTATATGATGTTTAAATAATGTACCAGATGTACACTCGATTCTGCTTTTCGGTATTTGGTAGAATGCTTAATAAAATGCCTTTATTATGTGCTTAGTATGTGAAATGAATAAATAGATTCTGGCTTAAGAAGAAAGTGAAGATGGCTTTCTCAGACAAGGCCACATGTTCTACATGCCTGGATGCACTGTCCCTCACACCTACTGTAATTACTTTTCCTAATCTGTTTCATTGTTTGTTGAGCAGTAATGCAGAAAGGCAGTTAGTGTCATGTGTTTCGGAAACACAGTTTCTGTCTAAAGGCACAAGGTACACATCATTTGCCTGAAGGGGACACTTTTGGGTGGGAGAAAACAGAGGAGAGCAAAAATAAGGGAAGAATTGTGCTGTCATACATGTGTTTAATAACCCTGTTTCAAACTAACTTGTCTCTGCTTATTACAAATGGCAGATCTCTTCTGGACTAAATATGTGACATAGCTTTCATGAAGAGGTATGTGTACAATATACATAAATAGAATTACATCCATAAGGTTCTCCTACCCAGTTCACTGAGTTGTTTTTTTAATAGATGATCTGTAAAAAAACCCCTGTATTTAATGGATGTTTAAACAGTGTGTGAGAGCCAGCATGGTGTAGTGGTTTGAGCATTGGACTGTGACCCTGGAGGTGAGAGTTTGATTCCCTGCTTGACCGTGGAAGCCCACTTTCAACCACAGAAAACCCTGTAATAGGTTTGCCTTAGGGTTGTCGTAAGTCAGAAATGACTCCAAAGAACACATTGGAAACAAAACAGTGTGTGTGTGTTACTGCAGTTCCTAAGCCGCACTTAAGGTAACATAGATATCATTTTGATATCAATAATTCAGCTCTCTTCCACCACCTCTCTACACGTGTCTGCGAGGCCACCAGACAAGCTCGCAAGACAGGCATGGCCGATAATTGCTGCAGTATTCTAAAAAATACAGGCTGGCCAAACATAGCCGTCCCAATGCTTTAGGAGACCTCAAAGGCAAGTACTCTATTATGTATGCATGCTGCTTGCAAAGAACTCCCTGCCCCGAGCAGGCAACTTGGCAAGCTGTGAATACTCAATTGTCAAGCACTGCGTATTTGCATACTGTCTACCTCTTTGTCAGTTCAGACCTAACTCGATCATGCTGAATTCTGGCCTTTCCAAAGCTTTGTCTCGCGCCCGAAACTCATTGTTTTCCCCAAGTACGGAATAGCCTGCGGTTACATTTCTCCCTATATGAACCCCTGACTTTGTGAGCTTCTTTGGATCGCTCCCGACTTCCATCCCGCCTTGCTGCCACTTTGCTTGGCGAGCCTTCCCTTCAGTTCCATGTACTGAGACTGTATACCAACGAACTCAATCTTCAGACTGCCTGGGCTCCAGGACAGGTGTAGTATTGCCCAAACCAACAATCCCTCTTGAAAATACCTCTATCCACCCTTTATTTCCTATAGTTATCTGTATGAGTGTGTTGCATACACTGTTTGTCTGTATTTTAATAAAGATCACAATTATTCTTAAACTCCGGTTTGCTTCTTGGCTTAGCCTGACCCCATAGACATTGGGTAAAAGATTCCGCTGCATTGCCCTGCCTCTCACATTGCTAGCTTGTGCTCTTTGACTAATTTCCCCAACTTGTTTAATTGTGAGCGCATTTAGGTCTCCCTCACGGGACCCCCAGTAAACAGGGTAACATGTGCTTGCAAGTCCAGTATGGAATCCATAAAATGGAACAGTAATCAGCATACTGAATCACAAGCTTCCTCATATTAGAATAGCTGTTTACTTTGAATATTATAAATATCAGAAAGAAAACATATACAATACTTGTTATTGGCTTCATCCTTTGGGTAGTAGATTTACAAGCTTTAAAAATTTGACATGTGGCATTGAAATGCTGTCCTGTATATGAGCACAATTTTCTTAATCCCTCTCCACTTTGTACTCTTGTTTTATGCTGAATACCATGCAAATTCAATTTTAATCAGTTCCTTAACTTTGTTTATCACTTTTGCTACCAGTTTGAATGTTTACTTCCTAGTCTTTAGGAAAACACTATTTTATCAAGTAATTACATTCTGAAAAGGTTTGAGTTGAGGACAGTTCTGTAAAATGGCAGTCTGTTTTGGTCCTTGTACATTGGGTTGACAAGTAGAATATGCTGATTTTGGAGTGATCTTGGAGGATATCTGTTTATTTAATTTATATCATGTGTTTTCCCCAGACAAAGAAAGAGACTGGAAACAGTTTATAACGTAGGTTAAAACAGAATGCAATTAAAAAGGGCATAATTGAAAGTTAAACCACAATTAAACAATTATTTTAAAAACATTAACTTATAATAACTCAAAGTAATTAAAACATGACAATAAAAACACCTCATGCGCCATTAAAAGACCTTCTGCAACTGCCACTTAACAAAGGTCTGACATAGATTTATTATGATGTGGTATAATGGTGTGATTGTTGCCTACTGATCAAAGGCTTGGGTAAACAATGTCTTTGCCTGCTTGTGGAAAGAAAGCAGAGAGGGGATCTCCTAATCTCATGGGGAAGGGAATTCCACAGCCTGGGAGAAGGCACCAAGAAGGCTCTCTTTCATGCTTATGATGGTGGTGAGACTGAGAGAAAACTTCTCCCCAGGCATCTCAAAACGGATTCATATCAGGAGATGGGGTCTTATCAGACAGTCTGTCCAAAGGTATATAGTGCTTTATAAGTCATAACCAGCACTGTAAATTGTACCAGCAAATGAACTAATAACGAAAAAAGCTGCTTCACAAAGAAAAAGGAGTGATTGGGGAGGGGAGAGGAAATTAAGTCCAGCATATGCTGGTTGTTGTTGCCTCTTATTAACCATTAACAAACAAGACATTTGAAAAATGAATGAAATGTATATATTAGTGGGGATAGAAAGAAAAGAGAGTTACAGGTAAGTGACAAGCTAAATTGAAGAGGCTGTTAAGTTGAGATCCCTCATGTTTTGGCACAGCCTTCCTGAACCTAAGAGTACCAGACATACTAGACATCCACCATTCCTTGGCAGTAGTCTTATTATGGGTTTTAGAGTCTGTCTGGAGAAAAATTCCAGGTTGAAGGAAAGCCGTTTTAAAAGGACAAAAAGAGTACTTTTGAAGGAGTTAATATCAAAATGTGCTCTTTAAATGTTAACAGTGAAAATGTCCATGCCATTCTCTGTAGATCCATGGAATAACCCAATGCTGATTAATGAGTTAATCAATGATAACATGTTAAATGAATTCACTATTAACGCTATCAAATCAATTTTAAATCTAATGTTCCAAGCCCTGATGGAACTCTTCTGATCATTGAAGGCAAATCTTGAATCCCTCCCACAATACAGAGTGAATGTTCAAATGTAATGGAAGTGTTTTAATTAGTTGAAGATCAACATATTAGTAATATGAGCCCAGCTATTTTATAATGTAAAATATGTTTCTCTTCATTCCTTTTATATGCATCTGAGCTGTAATCACCACAGCATAAATACAATAGAACATATAAAACCTTTAATTAAAAGATATACAAGTTAACATACCAGGATATGTAAGTGTTTTAACGTGATGCTATAAAGGTTGCAATATAGGCATTAGGTCAGCGGTTCTCAACCTGTGGGTCGCGACCCCTTTGGGAGTCGAATGACCATTTCACAGGGGTCGCCGCTCCTCTATCCCACCCCGCCCCCTTTTGAAAGGAGGCAACCTCACAGCCAATGGGAGTGCTGTTTCTGAGACCCCGCACTGGCAGGAGGGGAAAGGAGGCGTGCTGGGCGCATGTGAGGACATTTCCCCATCTTTCCCTGCCAGGCGGGGGGGCAGAGGTGGCAAGAGGAGACCCCGTGCTGGCAGGATGGGAAAGGAGGCGTGCTGGGCGCATGTGGGGATGTTTCTGCATCTTTCTCTGCCAAGGGGGGCGGAGGTGGCGAGAGGAGACCCTGCACTGGCAGGAGGGGAAAGGAGGCGTGCTGGGCGCATGTGAGGACATTTCCCCATCTTTCCCTGCCAGGCGGGGGGGGCAGAGGTGGCAAGAGGAGACCCCGTGCTGGCAGGACGGGAAAGGAGGCGTGCTGGGCGCATGTGGGGATGTTTCTGCATCTTTCTCTGCCAAGGGGGGCGGAGGTGGCGAGAGGAGACCCTGCACTGGCAGGAGGGGAAAGGAGGCGTGCTGAGCGCGTGTGAGGACATTTCCCCATCTTTCCCTGACGGGTGGGGGGGTGCGGAGGTGTCGAGAGGAGACCCCGCGCTGGTAGGACGGGAAAGGAGTCGTGCTGGGTGCGTGTGGGGACGTTTCTGCATCTTTCTCTGCCGGGGGGGCGGAGGTGGCGAGAGGAGACCCCGCACTGGCAGGAGGGGAAAGGAGGTGTGCTGGGTGCGTGTGAGGACGTTTCCCTGTCTTTCCCTGCCAGGCGGGGGGGGGTTGCGGAGGTGGCGAGAGGAGACCCTGCACTGGCAGGAGGAGAAAGGAGGGCATGTGTGGGGACGTTTCGCCATCTTTCTGTGCTGGGCGGGGGTGCGGAGGTGGGGAGACCGAGAGGGGCTTGTGAGTGTAGCGTGGTCAAGAGGCTACAGCAGGTATCCCACCCCACTCCCGAGCCCTCAGAGGGATGAAAGGAGGAAGGAAGGGGTGCCCGTGTGACGTGGGAGTGAGAACATCCGAGCAGCTGTGCTCCTTTTAAGGGAGGGAGGGAAACAAAATGTGTCTGCTTATGCCGCCGCCATCTTTCCTCTCTCCCTGTCCTTTTCTCCCTGTGCCTCATGTAAAATGTGGGATGTTTCAGTGTTGCCTTTGGGAGTGACTGGCTTTTTGAACTGTGGAAACCTAACATTCAGAACTAGAACTACTGCCTTAATTCTGGCATTGATGGACGCTTTTTGTGCTTAAAAAAGGGGGGAGGGTTACCAGTTTTTAGGCATTAGAAGTCTATCCAGAGCAGTGATTTAGGGCAGTGTTTCCAATCTATTCGATGAACTAACTAACTAACTAACTAACTAACTAATAAATAAAATAATTTTTTGGTTGGGGGTCACCACAACATGAGGAACCATATTAAGGGGTCGCGGCATTAGGAAGGTTGAGAACCACTGCATTAGGTGAACCTCTGAGGAAGGCAATTTGGATCCAGCACCATATGTACGTATATGTATGTATGTTTTTTTGTATCTCAAATGATATTTTAGATGATGATACATCATACACCAATAGGTTCATTTCTGTCAAGCTTCAGGGGAGGATAAAATACATGATTTGATCTTTAAAATCTTATTTAAATCTTATTTTAAATAATTAACTATATTAAAATTTTCAAAATGTTGCGTAAAATCTTAGATTGCAAACGCATTAAAGGGAAATACACCACTTATTTTCAAAACTGAATCTGTGACTCAGTATCAAGTATATCAAATCAAGGAATGCTTTCTGTGTAGAAAAAGCTGCATAGAGAAACTAATAGCCTTTTGAAGTACATGGCACAACGGGACATGGTGCTGTTTTAAAGGTATGGTAATGAGGCTGAAGAAAGTCCAAGTCCCTCACCATTGCAGGCATTGGGATGTAGTTCCCAGTTCTGTATTTCATCCAAATCATTCACTACACCCAGCTGTCTGATTTTATGCTTATGTAATTATACTACCTTCTCTCTGAAATTAACTGCATCCTTAGAATTGTGTTTTATACCTCCAGTCAACTGTATAATTTACTGTTGGCCGAAGTGTGTTGACCAGGGAAAGACAGTCCACCAGGTTGTGGCACCTTTAACTGTTTAATACCATACCCATGGAGAGGAGGCATCAACATGGGAGCTTTCAGCATCAGGTCAAAACCTTTTCCCTTAGTTGATTTTGTTTGTTCTGTAATATGTGCTGTCTTTTCTGTTTTTATGATATGGTTTTAGTATTCTGTATTAAACTAATCATACTTCTATATTACCGTGATATGTATAAGGATAAAACACAGTTTTAAAATATTTTATTACTAAATATTAAATAAATAGATATTTATCAATTTATTGGGTAAATAAATATTTGGAACACTGGTGTGAGCTAATGACAGATACTCATCCCAGTGTTAGTTCTGGTGGAGTTATCTTTCAGTATGTTTCCTGAAGATACACTACTTATGTAAAGCGACTGCCTGCATAAATATGTGTATTATAGACTAATTTATAGTCTTTGAATTAGATCTGAACAAGTTTTTTAAAGTGTAAATTCACATTTCAAACATGTTGAATATTAGCCTGTTAAAATCATTGTTTTTTAATTGTGTGACTTTGATATCAACATGGTTTGATCTGTTGTGAAGCATACCACTTTTAGTTGTCTCAAGAAGGGTAGCAGCTCGAAAGAAACATGGTGTGTCACTGAAACTATAAATAAGTTTAGAGAGTTGACTGTTTTGTAGAGTGAACAGTTACATTCTTGTTAACCATTTATCTAACCTCCGTTGTCTGTTCTGTCCTCTGTCCCAAGTAACTATGGAGATGTTGAAATAATGTGCATTCACCCACATTTGCGTATCTTTGCTGGAATTCTTTTTACAACTCTTTAGAGGGAAGGCAATCCTATACCATTTTGTTTCCTTCAGATGGAATTAGCAGTTTGAAGTTGTGTAATTACTGTTTTAGTCCCTCTTTTCTTGGTTTGAAGAACACCAGTTCTGGATGGGGTTACACCGTCCCTGAAAAACTGTTTGCAGCTTGGGGATGCTTCTGTGTCTGTTGTTCCAAATGACAGCCCAGATAGGTACAGCTGCCAGGAGTGCCCACTGTTAGCTTTGGCTAATGTGTCAGCTGTGCTCCTTCCTAGAACTGGAGGACCTAAAGATGGTAGTGCACACACTGGTAACCTGTGCATTCACTCTACATTGGGCTGTCTTTGTACCAAGTCCAGAAACTTCAATTAGTGCAAAATATGGCATCTAGATTGTTTATTGATGCATCTAGGAATGACCATATTACACTGATATTAAAAAAAATTCCACTGGCTGCTAGTTAATTTCCAGGCAAGGGACAGTGTTGGTTGTAATCTTTATAGTCCTACATAGTTTGA
Source organism: Ctenosaura bakeri (assembly GCA_948474755.1). Lineage (NCBI taxonomy): Eukaryota > Metazoa > Chordata > Lepidosauria > Squamata > Iguanidae > Ctenosaura > Ctenosaura bakeri. Next base: position 32,771 of record CAOLHI010004809.1, on the reverse strand, counting down.
GTCAAGGTTACCTACAAGACTGCATTCTGCCATATAATCTGCCCTGTATGTTCGGGTCTTCTGGGGACACGTACTTTAGTCAGCCAGGACCAGGCTGGCAACAGTTAACTAGAGGACTTTTCATCAGCTTCCCCCAAATTGTGGAATAACCTGCCAGAAGAGGTCTAACAGCTGGATACACTGTCTGCAATTAAATCAGGATTAAAGACCAATCTCTGGCAGGCCTATTCAGATGGTTTTTAAATTATAGATTTTTAAATTATGAAGTGATGATCTTTAATATGTATGCTTTTTTCATCTTATGCCCTTTTAACTGAGGTCCTCATGTCGATCCATAGGAAGAGGTGGGTAAAAAAAATGATGGTGGTGGTTATCTGGCACTGTCTGTAAAGTATCTTTACTTTTTGTTTTAATAACATTGCATGACTTAAGTTAGGTTTTTCATGCCTTGCCTTGTAAACATTAGGTGATTCAATAAAAAAGTATCTTTTTTGTAGCACTTTTATTGTTTTGCAATAACTGATACTGTAAAGGAATTTATAGTTGTAGCAATAGCAATAGCATGTGTGTTTCTATACCGCTTATCAGCTAAGTGATCTCTGAGCAGTTTACAATGTGTGTTAGCTAATTGCCCCCAACAAGCTGGGTACTCATTTTACTGACCTGTGGAAGGATGGAAAGCTGAGTCAACCTGGAGCCCGGCAGGATCAAACTCACGACCTTGTGGCTGCAGTACTGGCATTTAACCACTGTACCACGATGGGTGTAGTTATATAGACTAGATTTCAATAGTACTGTTCACTCACTCAAAAAAAATTGCTTTTCACTCGAAGTATGAATCACATGGAACACTGGTACAAGTGCAGCTTACTTTAACAATGTAAGGAATGTAACTAACTCCAAATATAAATATTTATTTATTTATTTTAGGTATTCATTAAAATACTGTTATCCTGTCCTTTATTGAAGAATCTCAAGGTCGGATGCAGTGTGTTATTAACTGTTGTCAAGTTGGCTTTGACTTACAGTGTGACCCCATGAATGAGAGACCCACAAGTTGCCTTGTTATCAGCCGATCTGCTCAGCTGTACCTGGTGACATGAGAGACAGTTCCTGTAATTTTTCCATTGCTCGAAACACATAACAGTTCTGCTGTGTTGTGTATGGTACTTTTAGTTCCATTTTATAATTATACTTACTGTGGACATGAGATGTTTGGAGAGAAACATCTCTCATGAAGGGTGGAACATTTCAGAGTTGCAGCTAGATAGCAGTTCATGAATGCAGTGCAGGAGATGAAATTCAGGTGAGGAACAAAAGCCATGTGAGCTTGATGTACCTAATTCAAGAAGTTGTTGAGGAGTGTTCACAGTGTTCACATGTTGCTTTGAACATGTAGTGCAAATACATGTACAAACGTTTGAAAATGCACATGTTTAATCATTCCTGATTTATGCCCAAGTAAAAATCCTCCTAAGTCCAGAGTATGTAACAAGGATGCAGATCTAACTGGGCAGAATGGACACCTGTGTTTATATGAATGGATGAACACATGTTCTTTTTATGGGAGTACGGTGGGCCCTCAGTATCCACTGGGGTTTGGTTCCAGGATCTCCTGTGGATACCAAAGTCGGTGAATGCTCAAGTTCTGTTATATACAGTGGTGTAGTAAAATGGTTTCTTTTATTTAAAAAAAACAGTGAACAACTCAAAGCTTTGCTTTTTGGATTTTTTTGTAATATTGTCAAGCTATGGTTGTTTGAATCTGTGGATACGGAATCTGTGACTGTGGAGGGCCAAGTGTGTAGCTTTCATGGAGAAACAGCCCCGTTTGTCCTTAAGGAGCTGCTGTAGGAAATTCTGAGGAAGATGGTTTGTGTGTGTGAGAATGTACGTGTGAGAGAGAAAGTTCTAAAAGGAGAGCCTGCTTGAGAGAGGAAAGAAATTAAGGATAGAACAAGGAAAGTGGAGTTAAAGCACTGAATAGAGGAGACAGTGAAAGATGGAACAGCAAGTGATACTCTCAACACAGTCTTCGTTTTCACCTTTGAGTTCTGAGAGTGGCATTATAGCTCAGTTGTGGGTAGTAGGAGACCAGCCAGATGGGAATATCCAATTAATTGGGCTCTATCCTGCCTTTGTTTTGAGATTTCAAGCTTTTTCTTTCTATCTTCATTTCACCTTCTTCATGATTTTTTTGTCAACAAATAGGTTTTTTTAACTTGTTTTAGCATTTTAATTTCACTTTCAAAATTCCATAACTATATTTTTGGTTTTTATGAAATAATAAACACTCTCCACAATTGAACTACTTATGGTATATACTTATAATTGCTTAGGTAGAACGACTAAGTTTTCTAAAGAATGTAATCCTGTGCAAGCCCTGCTGAACATGTTGAGACTCATCTCTCTGTAGGTCGGAGCAGTACTTCTCCCCCCTGTTTTTTTATGATTTTTGTTATTTAAACTGCATAATAATACATAGCACTACAGAACACACAACACAATACCTAATACCTAATAAACGGAAACATAGACCCTTTCCGCACTGGGCTATTAAAACGGGGCAGAGCAACCTCTGATGGAGGTCGTCTGCACTGTGGAGTGGATTGGGTCAGACTACTTTTTGTAGTTCCATACCTCAGTCCATGCAGGAGCGACTGGAACTGGTTGTGTGGCACGTTTTTTAAAACCCTCTTTTTAGAGGTTTTTAAAAAGCATGGAGCATGCAACCCTGTGCTGCTCTGTTGCCCGGCTCCGGAACAGATTTGCAGGCGTGTGCAAGTGTGTGCCTGCAGATCTTCTGGGGGCGGGCTTTCGGCTGGCAAGCTTCTCCAGTTGGTGGAGAGCCTCCACCAACTGGAAACTGCCATGTAGGTCACCGAAGAACTGTGGAGTGGCGAACTTGCACTGCTCCTGGTTGCGATGGACTTGCCCGGGCGCAGGAAAAATCTGGTGAGTAGCGCGTTCGGGTGTTCCCACCCCATGTCTGGAAAAGGCCCTACAGATTGCTTATAGCATATATTCTTAAGTTTATTCTACAATTAAATCATAAATGCTCCCCACCACCAGGACCATTAGATACATAACCACTTCCATTCCCTTCAGATTGCTCCATTCCCCTTCCAAAATCGTAATAATTCCTCGGTTGGTTTACTTCCTTTCTTCTTTATTAGCATGACAGCAGTACTTCTATGAATAATTGCTTCATTTAAAAAAATGCAAAACCCTGAAATTTCTTATTTCCACCATTTGTTGAAACAAGAAGTTTGAATAGTAGAACATAATGGAATGTCTGCATATCCATTTCCGTTACATCTGAGTAACTGAACAAGTGTGCAAACCAGAAATCTGAGTACAATGTACATGTGATGAATGTTGCATGTGCAAAACTGCCTTTGTATAGATCAACAATCTGTGTACACACATGCACAGGTTGCATCTGTGTGGAATGTAACATATGAACACCCTTCTTGTAAATGCACATGTAAGCAGAGAATCCTGGTATCCTATTGTATTCTGGATATAACTCCACTGTAGCGGGTGAAGGAAAGATGGTGTGTACTTGGTGTGACATTAGTATAGGTTTTTGAGAAATCCACATGTAGGTTTAATAATCTTTATACTTAAACAATTCAAGATGATAAAAGAGCTTGGGTTGGTTACAATAGAACACTTAATGGGTGGGGGGGAATTGTAGTAGTAGCAGTGGTAGTAGTGATTGTAGTGGTGGAAGCCCTTCTCATTTTAAGTAATAGAGCGTAACTATGTAGGCATTTTATATCCGCATTGAAGTATATATAGGAAGCTTTACCTTCTCCAGCTGTGTGTGATCTAATTGCAGCATGCATATATGGTATAATTCATCATAGAGATGATGGTAGAGTTAATGCAATGTAGCTTTTCCTACTTAGAATCTAATTCTAAGGTTGGCAGGAGATCTCTAATTATAAACTCTGTCCCACTGTTTTTTCTTTCAGCTCCATGTTTGTGGGCATATTCCCAATGTTTCATTGATAACTGAAGGGAATGAAAGAAATTATTATGAAAATTGGCAGAATTGTATGTACTGTGCTTCATATAGAGCACTTGCACTCTTGAGCAGCCTCCATAAAATTGTATCTTGATTTCTCACCTAGCTGACTGCTTGCTTAGATAGACAAAAATTTAGTACTCTGAGCTTTCCCATGTACCTCTTGCACTCTGATAATGGTTGACCTGAGACCTTTCTCTTGCTTTCCCCATAAAGGGAAATAAAGAGAGAGGGCATTGTCTCTAAAACATTCCCACCTAATCTAAGCTTCTTGATCCTAGAGAAGTGGCATAGTGTATGTGCAAAATAATGTTCTTTGCTGAGTGGAGCTACAGTTGATAACTTTTGATATAAAAATACTTTGAGTGGAGAAAAGGGGTGGGACCAGGGTAGAAACTGGTGGGTGAAGGGTAGAGTCAGATCAGAAATTATTAAACTTGAAATAATCTGTGTGGGGAAGAAAATGTGATTTTAGAAACTAGTGGTAGACTCAGAGATGTTGCAAACTCATTAACTGAATCTAGAAATAAAATAGTTGAACTCATTTTGAGAAATACAGCTGTTCTGAATCCCCTACACCATTACGGCCCTCCACCCCATACCAAAACCTTCATGTGGATTAAGGGGCTTCTGGAACAGCACCTAATGGGCCATGGTGTGCTTTATTGGTATGGAGAAACCAAAAGGAATAGGAGTGCTTTGCTTAAGAAGAAGTAAATATCCAGTCAGGCAACATCTTTCTGCATCTAACACATTATAGATTATCTTTTTTCTTTCTCTCTTTGGGAAGGGAAATTTCTAATCTCATACAGACATACTGTGTGTTAAATATGCAGTGTACTGACAGTGGAATGGTTTGAAACATGGAGACGATCTGCACATGTTTTGCTTCAGTATACTGGCTGCAGGCCACACAAGATTTATTCATTCATTTATTGGCCCTTGTAGAAGTTGGTAGTGCACTTTTCAGCTGTTGGGAAAGATAAGAAAAAGTGTTGAGATATCAGGCACAAAGGTGGAAATGAGAAGGAATACTGGTTTATTGATGTGTTAGTAATGTTGCACTTCTGTACTTCTCTTTTACTTGCTTGTGCCCTTACTAAAAGCCCAACATCTTCCTCTTCTCTTCTGTTTATTCCATTTTTTTGGTACACTCTCTTATAATCTGTGAAAATCTGTGAGACAAAAGCTTGTTTCCTTTCTTTACGTGCTGTGGCATTTGCAAGGGTTGGGCAGTCACATGGATGTTTACATTTTGGAAAAAAGGGAGAAGGAAAAGCAAAGCAATAATGTCTTCCCAGAACATTCCACTGAGGGGGCATGCCCACCAAATGAGCAGTGCCCATCTAGCCAGCTGTCAGAAGAACAGCTGGCAGTTCTGGTGGAGTTCTAGGATACCCAGATATCTTGCAGCTGTTGCCCTACTAGATTGGCCTAGATTCTTTTTGCTTTCTGCAGATGTAAGAGGTTTAAATTGTGGAAAGTAAGCAGTACATTTGTTGCCCTTAAAGTTCAAATTTAAGTTCAGTGTTAAAGTTTTTGGGGCAGAAATTGAAAAGTAAAATGTCAGAGACCCTAAAAGGGGCCTAAATATCCTAATGGCACAGATCCTGTCTGATCTTGGAAGTTAAGCAGGATCAGCCCTGGTTAGTACTTCGGTGGGAAACCACCAATGAATACCAGGTGTCATCCTAAGTTGACAGGTGACTTGAAGACACATACACATGGTAGTAAAGATGTTGTTATCCTGAGACCAGGGAGCATTACCATTGCCAGTCCTCTGATTGTATTTTATTTTATATTATATTATATAAATCAGCATATTTTTATATATATTTTTGAAATCAGTTCTTTAGATAAAAATCTTGAGTTATATTTATGTCCTGATAGTAAATGTCAGTTAATATAAAGTCAATGTGTGTGTGAATAAATACCATTGTCCTGATCAGGCAATTTCTGTGACTGTGGAATAGTTATTTTGGGGTTGATTCTGTGTATTATAGTAACTTCTTTGTCTTTATCTTGCTCTGGTGCTTACCAGAACTAAATGTACCAGTGTTGTGACAACATGAACTTCTAGCTTTACCGTATATTCAAGTAGAAATTGGTGTCTTGCCCATGCGGCAAAATGCTACAAAATCTAAAATACATATCACAGTTTCTTCCTCAGATGAAAATGTTAAACTCTTCCCAAAGACCACCTTAAACACCAGTTTAAGCAAATATGTTGAACAAGATGCTATGACTCCAATACCATCACTTTCGTCTCCTTTAGAATTTTTTAACATTTTTGCCTCCTAAAGAAGCTAGTGAATTTTGAAAGATAGAACAATGTATTCTGCCTCTCTTGGTTGGCTGAATTGAGAGTATTGCTGTTGATGTGTATTTTGGATTTTGTTGTATTTTGTCTATATCATATAAAACAATGCTTTCTTGAAACTAATCCAGATAGATCGGACATTTTAGTCTCTCAGGGTCATGTTTTGCTGTGAAAGTCAGAAAGACTTATAAAGTAGGCATTTTACAACATTGTCGTCTGAGGATTTCTAAATAGCGTCCTTGTGTTTCAGCTCCTACTGTGTTTTTTTAAAAAAGTAATATTCTTTAAGGCACAGAAATTGAATTGGTTGTAAACTTTTTTTTTCCAAATAGCTATTCCAAACACATGGTCTACCACATCTGAACATCAGTTTTCTGGTTCTTGGTGTCTCAGCATCATGGAATACATTTCATTATGCACTGCCTGTGGACATCGAGTATTTTGTTATCCTGAAATATATTGAAATTTTCATTGGGTGAGAAGATACCTCAGACATATATATTGCAGATTTGCTCCTTTTACAATAATAACAGATCATCCACTTGAAAGACCTGTATCATCTAATGCAACTCTTGGAAGATTTATGGTCAGAGTCACAGTATACACCTTCCTGTATCCTATTACCATCTGCCTCACTCCCATGACTATGTCATTCTGCTTAATACTTGCGACTTTAATGTCACTCTGCTGGTACATCTAAATAAGTGACTTAATAGCCATGAAAATTCATTCTAAAAAAAAACCAATCTGTAAGCTGTGTCTAGATGCTCCTCCCCATTCCCTGCCCTTTTATGCAGAAAGAGACTAACATGGCTATAAAGACTACTCCAGACTAATACACTGTGTGCAGATTTTTAAAAATCAATGTGATTGAGGGTTAGGTAGTTTCCTTGAAGTCTCAAGCACTTGTTTCAGGAATGCCTATCTTGTAATTTTTATGGCTTGAGTCTATTCTACCAGCATACATCTGTTGATTTTGACTATTTAGAACCATAGTTTTTAGTCAGTGGTTCATATTCTTGTCAATAAACAGAAGATAAATAAAAATTAGAGAACTTTCTATTACTCCTGTACCATAGTCTTAACTTTTTGTAATATAATTGACTTGCAGCATAAATAAAACAAGAATGGAACCCTGCTTTTCATTTCTTCTGATAAATAAAATGTTAAGATCATATTCTTATTAACTTGCCTTCTTTCTACGTGACTATCAGATTATGTGTATATTGACTAGCAGTTCTTGGTCCAAATCCTTAGGTGGTTGATTGAATGCGCCTGTCCTGACTCATAGACTGCCGCTGCTTGCAATCTAACAAGCAGAGGTAACAGTCTGGTTGTAATGTGTCTGTAGGGTACCATATTGTCTTTGTGCTTTGGTGGTCTGTGGTGGAGCGGTTCTAGATGGTCTTCTAGAGTTGCATTCTCTGGGCTGTTGTGCTACCCGAAAATACTTGTGGAAGTGATTGTGTTTCTTTTGGAGGTTATGCAGCCAAGTTGCTCCTCAGTCATGCCCACAGCCCTTTCACTTTTGATTTGGTGGGTGACTCATTCATGTATACAGTTGGTGAACTCAAGACTATGATTCCAGTTGTGCAGCTGTGGGAGCCATTTTTAATTGCTTTTGTCGATATTTAAACTACACCAAAAGCATATAGAATTTGACCTTGGAATGTAATATACCTGATCTTCCACGCATAGTTTTCAACACAGTCTTGCATTCTTCCTGCCTGAGGCAGTCTTCCTGTATTTTTACTTTTATTAGCTGGTTGGTCTTGTTTTTGCAGAGCTGTTTTTTACTAATTACTCAGGATCAGGTCAACTGCTCTAGATAGGTATGTTTTTATTCGAATGGGCCTTTCAGTTTTTCATAAAAAAACTCAGATTATCAAAACATATGCCATATAAAAGCAATAGAATTACAGTCCAGTTGATCATAGAGGGGAATAGAATAAGTACTCTTGTTAAAATTATACTTATAGCTTAAGTTAATCTTCTGTTGAGCTACATGGTTTAATTGTTTTCTTTGCTTTTTATCTGGCCAGTTCATTAGAACTTCTGATGAGTTTTAATGTGATTGAACTGCTGACGTTGGGTGGGTTTCTTTGTTTTTTCCTTTTCCAGATGGACTTTCTGGCAGGGACCAGCCAGTAGAACTGCTAAATCCAACCAGAGTTAATCATATGCCAAGTTCAGGTATGAGAAAAAGCATTTAGTTGTCTGCTATTATGTCATATGTGAGAAGAACATCTAGCATTATCATCTAAAACAGCCGTGGGGAACCTTTTGCTCTTCAGATGGTTTAGAGTCCAGCTCTCTCATTCTCTTACTATTGCTGGTTGGTTTTGGTAGGAGTTCTAGGCTGAAACATCTGGAGATCCAGAGCTTCCCCATCTGTATTCCAGAATGATAAGAGGTTTGTATCTTTCTATTTTCAGAATATTTGATAGTGTCATGCATGTAATTTATTTCTTCCAATGGTAACAGAGCAGTTCAAAAATTCCTAGTAAAACATTACAGTAGATATATAAATATTTAAGATTATCTATGTGGACTGCTAAGGAGAAAAATGAGGTTAAAAATGATAGTTGAAAACGCATTGAAGAAAGCAAGCAAAATAATGCCAAGTTTACATTCTTATAATAATTATGTATTAATATAGAATGTTCTAGTTCTGTTCTGTTTTCTCACTGACAACTATTTTGGGTCCCTGAGTGTCCGGATAGAACTTCCTTCTTTTTATTAACAGCATGTTATCGTCTTCTTCTTCTTCTTCCCTTTTGATACAGCATGTATCGTTTTGAAGGAGATGGAACTCCACACTATAGGGGTTTAGACTGGATGCCTCTCCTTTGCCCTTTTTCTAGTAGGCAAAGACATTTTTACTCAAGCAGGCTTTGTCAGTTAGGATGGGTTGTTGCAGAAGGGGTTTTAATGTGTTGTTTTCCCCATTGTTGATGCATTTTAATAGCTCTTAAATATCTTGTGGGTTAATTAATCTGAATTACATTTTAACTGACATACTTTACTTGATTTTATTACTAGGCACCTCAAATCCCGTATTGGTGGGGGGAGGGAGATGGGATAAAATCTAATAAATAGTACACGTAAGACAAATGTGGTTTTTTCCCCACTGTGTACATAAAAATGAAGCATATGGTAAATACAGCACTGTCTAGTTTGGACATCCATAATAGAGCACATTTGTGTCATTGTTCATATACTATGGCCAAAATGCAATAGCTAGTCATAAATGGAATAGATCAGTTGAATCATTGGGTTTGCTCTGATGAAGACTAGCAGTTGGGTTTATATCTGTGTCTGCATTTTTCTACTGAAAGATTAATCTCCTTATTGGAAAACACAGTTAATGAAAATTACTTTTAGTTTTCAGTCTATTCTTAAAAAACAGCCGTAAGTTTTTGAATTTACTGTGGGGGCAAGTGCTTGTTGACTAATCAAACAGATCTCACTAATCGACCATTCAGTTGGTCATATATCTGTAAACATTAAATGTATTAGAAGAAAGAAGAAATTTTAATCAGCAAGTTTTGATCAACTAATTCCAAAAAACAAAAACACAGTTAAATGGTTTTTAGCTTTTTCCTATCTAATATCTATCTTGCATTAATTTGTTTAAAGAAATACTTTGTTTTTTTTCATTGGTAACGATCTATTCAGCCTTAAAATAATTTGAGCATTTTCCCATAAACCTTTTGTGTCCTGCCTGTATCTGCAAAAGTAGCATATCATCATCAGTATAAAGCAAAAGTAAAATGTCTGAACCAGCCAACCTAGGCAAATGATGTTCTGAGTCTTGCAAGTTTAGAAGAAAGATAATTTAAACAAAGGGTGATTGATGTTGTTTCTAATTTTTCTCATAAAGATGGAATATAATTTGCCATTTTCATGTTAGTTTTTCCCCCCACTATATGACAAGGAGCAAATGGATAATCCAGAGTAGAGCCACACTGTCAGAACCCTCATGATCTTATTCTTTTCCACCCTTTGCTCAGCACTCACAATATTCTTTTCCACCTTCTTCTAAATTATAGATGCATTGCATAAAATTATCTAGTCACTGATAAGAAATGCATTGGGTCTAAATACAATAGCTAGTTTCAATTAAAGTAGACCATTGAATCAGTGGGATTTATGTAAGTATTGACTTACGGTACCATTCAGTGGGCCTGCCTTGGTTGGGATTAGCAATTGGATATAGATTTTAGTCTATAAATAGTTTAGAAGCTTTTTAAAATAAGTAGATACCATGACTGTTTTATGTTAGCTGAGAAAAATAACAGCCCAATTTGCCAGTATGGGCTAATAATAAAGCAAATGATTTTACCCGCTAATTAATATCCCGTATATGTGATTCAAAAGGAGCTAGTCTAGTCTTAGATTTTCCTAGTTCTAGATTTTTATCTTGCAAGTTTTCAGTGACGTACTTCAAGTAAGCGTTCTCTAAGCCTCTGGCCAAGTTTGTAAAAACTGAGGGAAAAAAATGTTTCCAAGGGCTGACATTTACTCTACCATGAATTTCCAGAATTCATGTAACAACTTGACAAAATAGTTTTAGCCTGTATTTGTTGTGGCCATGTTCGGTGCCGCCTGTCAGTCTCTTTCTGCCTGTCATTTTTCATAACTAAAATATTTATGGATTTTTTTTCTATCTGAACATTAGTAAAGAGCAATTTCTTATCAATAGAAACAGTGTACTGCCAATAATGATCTTCAGTCCTGTACAGTCTTAATCAAAGCAGTTGTTTGCTAAACAGGTTTGGGAATCATATGGCCATTTAGGTGCTGTTGGATACAATATCAGCCCTAGCCAGTGGTGAGGAATCATGAGAGTTGCTGTTTTACAGCATCTGGAAGGCTGCATGATTTCAATTTCTGTGCTAGTCTGCATGCTAATACTTTCAGAATTATTTTTATCTGTGCTAAATTGATAATTTGCAAAAGGAAGCAAGTTAGTATACCCTCATTGTTATCAATCTGATTTGGGCACAGACTGAAAGCTAGACAGCTTCTAGGAGTTAAATGTCAACATTTCTGTTTTACAAGAAGAATGCTGCAGAATTTCTAAGGACTGTAAGACATTGGCAATACAATGGAAATTACACTTGGAAAAATACTTCCGTGTTAGGATACAGTCTTTCAAAGGAGAAACAGCAGTTTAAGGTTCCTATAGATTTTTTCATCCATATTCTATATGAAATTATGAAACTACTGATAAAAGAAACATTAGATTTGAAGATTTTGTTTTTAATTAGCTGGACTTCATTGTTAATATTTTCTCTTATGTTGGTCTCTGAATTAATGTGAGTAATTTGACTTGTTACCCTACTGTCACAATTAAAAACTGGAGCCAGCCTTCTTTAATTATTCTTTATTCTTCATAATTTGATTGTATTGTTCTATGAAGATGAAAATGATTTGCTGTCTTTCAAAAATATTATCTGATTTATAGGGAAATTTGTATACATTTTGCTATAAAGAAGTGGAGGACTGAGTTGCAGAATTGGAAAAATTTTTAAGGCTCAGATCGAGCACTTTGGTACCACTTTAACAGCTGTGGCTCCATCCTTTGGAGTCTTGGAATTTGCGGTTTAGTGAGGGACTTAGCCTTCTCTGCTAGCAAGCTCTAGCACTTGTCCATAAGAGTGAGATAGGGCTTTCTAAGGAGAGAATTGCAAGTATCCTTAGTACAAATGATTCCTTATGGTAGAGCTATAACAGTGCTGTATAGATACCCTCATAGAGTGTAGACCTGTTTTTGCCTGGGATATCTCTTGATTTATTTGTTGTTATTTGTGAAAAATTGTTGATGTACACTCTGGTGTAGACTAAGCTAATCTTCATAGGTCTTTTTTTTAAAAAAACTGTTCATTAAAATACAAAAGAACTTATGAAAATACAGTTACAAGCAATAAAAGTATATAATACAAACCTATTTGGAACAGAACTAAACCATACCTAGTAACAATAATTAGGACCTGTACCCTCATTTTGGAAGCACGTTGAGTCAGTCTGCAGAGGAGGGGAGGCAGTACACTAGCACCCCTGCTTCTGGCCTTCCGTTCTGTTACTCTCAACATGTGGAATGATGAGTAGACAGGAGACCTTCTACAGTTCTCCCTCCACATTTGCGAATTTGATTATTCGTGAATCTGCAGGCTCCCCCATTCTCCTCCTCCCTTTCCCTTGCGGGAGCAAGTGCACCACAGGATAGCCCAGGGAAAGAGCCACTGGCCTCCCTGGGTGGGAGGTGGTCATGGACTGGATCTGCTCTGGCCCCACATACTTTGTGGTGGGTGATCCCAGGCCTGGTTAGCTCTGTTTCCGCAACTGCCACTGGGAAGGGATATCCACGATCTGAGCCTCGCTGAGCCATGTTGAGATCTCTGGCTTCCCTTCCAGGCGGCAATCCAGGAAAGGGCCTAACCTGCCCTGTGATCACCACCCAGAAGAGACACCTGTGATCTGAGCAAAGCAGGTGAGGCCGCTCCGACCGCTTTGCTCAGATCCCTGGTCTCCCTTCCAGGTGGCAATTGCGGGAAAGGGCCTAACCTGCTCCACATTTGCTGCCCAGAAGGTATGCCTACAATCTGAGCTAAGCGGCCTTGTGTGCTTTGTTCAGACCCCCGGCCTCCCTTCCAGGTGGCGAATGTGGGAAAGTGAACCTGCCACTCAGAAGGGACGCCCCCGATCTGAGCAAAGTGGGCGAGGTTGTTCAGGCCTCGTGCGCTTTGCTCAGATCCCCAGTCTCCCTTCCAGATGGCGGTCCAGGAAAGGGCCTAAGCTGGCCTGCAGTCGCCACCCAGAAGGGACGCCTGCAATCTGAGCAAAGCGGGCGAGGCTGCTCCAGCCTCATGAGTTTTGTTCAGATCCCTAGCCTCCCTTCCAGGTGGCAAATGCAGGAAAGGGCTGAACCTGCACTGTGATCGCCGCCCTTCTGAAGGGAAGCCCGTGGTCATCCCAGCTGGGTGGGGGAGGTGGCTGATGGAGAGGAAAGATCTTTTACTCCCCATCAACCATCTCCCTGTCTGCTACTCCGGGTGCGATTGCCCCAGTGGGCTGGGGGTATGGCTGACGTGGAGAAAAGATCTTTTACTCCACGTCAGCCCGCTCCCCACTGGCAGCTGCAGGGTGCGATCACCACAGTGGGTTGGAGGAGATATCTGACAAGGGAGGAAAGATCTTTTACTCCCCGTCAGCCATCTCCCTACCCGCAGCTCTGGTTGTGATTGCCCCAGCAGGGTGGGGGAGATGCCTGACAGGGAGGAAGGATCTTTTGCTTTTCATCAGCCAGCTCCCCACCCGCAGCTCCAGGTGTGATCGCCCCAGCCAGGTGAGGGGAAGGCTGACTGGCAGGAAAGATCTTCTACTTCCTGTCAGCCAGCTCCCCACCCACAGCTGCAGGGCACGATCGTCCCAGCAGGGTGAGAGGATGGCTGATGGGGAGGAAAGATCTTTCCTCTCTGTCACCATCTCCCCCCCACCTCTAGTTGTGATTGCTCCAGAGGGTGGGGGAGATGGCTGATGGGGGAAGTATCTTTTACTCCCCATCAGCCATCTCCCCACCTAAAGCTCCTGATCGTGCCAGTGGCAGTGGGGAGAGCGAAGGGGAGTAAAAGATCTTTCCTCCAAGTCTGCATCTCCCCTCTGGTTGTTCTGGGTGCAATCACCCCAGCAGTGGTGGGTGGGAGGGGGAAGGAGAGGAAAGATCTTTCCTCCCTCTCTGCATCTCCCTTCTGGCAGCTCCTGGGCAATCGCCCCAGCCACTGTGGGTTATTCGCAGTTTTTTCACTTTTGCGGGCTTTCTGTGCACCCACCCCCTGTGAATGTGGTGAGTCTACTATATTATGAATGAAGATTTTCCATGTATAGTCTATGCTCAACTTTCATGGGTTTAACTTTCACAGATCTGCTTATTTGTGAGTTTGTAGCTGCTACTTAACTAGCAATGTAGCTATAGGTGTAGGTAGGGGAAGAGTGTGACTGTGCATTTGTAATTTTTGAGTTAGTGGTGGGGACATTGGATATACCCAGTGCCACCACTGGCCCTGCCCACCACCAGAATGCCTTTTCCCAACCAGACAGCCATTGCCACATAAAAGCCTCAGTGATATTCAGAATGCAGAATGCATAGAATGTCAGTTGACTCCGTCATGGCATTTCTAACTGACTTGAATGAGATCTGCAGGGATCTTCTTTCTTCCTCCTCATCTGCATATCTGATTGGGAGTGTGACAGCACTATATGTGCTTTATCATTTCTATATGTGTGTGTGTGTGTTTAAAACTTTCCCTCCAAGCAGCACCACCTCTTCCCTTTGCCAGCTCCTGGGATTTGTAGTTTATGCAGCTCCTCCCAGGCCTCCTTCATGCTAACCTGTTCCAGCTCCTGCCTTCTTCAATAAATTGTTACATTAAGGCTGCAGGAATTTTTTCTCCTTTATCATGAATCATATACTTAATATACATTAATGTATCATATACTTAATATACAGTAATATATGCTATATTACAATACTATTACAAGGAATTTTTTTTAACAATTACTTTTTCCACCTATTAATCTTGGTGCCTCCCACCCCACAAATGACTGACAGAGGATCAAGACCCCTTTTGTATCAAGAACCATTTTCAGAGATATAGGATATAAGCTTAATCAAATTTATCACATCTTCATACCTTGATTTTTCTTGATGCTTTCTCAATCACCATTTTCCAGTGATCACTCCATGATTCTTTACTACATTGTCCACTATACTTTAACCTTCTTTCACTAAGGAAGTGAAATAATATAGTTTCTTTTATATATTTTAACAGATAAAACTCATTCCAGTTGGATTTCTTTTTCCATCCTAAAGCAATAACTGCATGAACAGTTTTTAAAATTGTTTTATCGCATAACTCCCATTCTTGTTTAGGCCTATTATCTCTATGTTGAAGGTTAAACAATTTTCTTTACTTTATTGAACCTCCTTCCCTATTATTACATTTATTTGTTTCTTAACTTCTTCCCAAAATCCCACCACATATTTATATAAATATATTATATATTTATAAAGTTATATGTTATATAAATGTATAAATACCCTTTGCTCCACATCCATGCCAAAATTTAGGTGAGGAATTGCCGTTTGATGAGGTGTTCTGTACCATTTACCAATAACTTTCATTTGTTGTCCTTTTACATTTGGATTTTTATTTTTGGCAGTTTCTTGTAGCCAAATTTTAATTTCTTTTTTATCTATCAATAAATCTTTCCCCCAACTTATTACTAACCCCTCTATCATTCTGTACCAGGTCATTAACAATATTTTATACATTTTCCCTGTTAATCCTTTTTCTTCTTATATTTTTCTTTTAATTATGTCCTCTAAAAACATATTCTGCTCTACTGTGTTCATTTTTTATTATTTATTTATCAGATTTAATAATTCCTTTTACCTGAATCCAATACTGACCTGCAATCATTGAAATATATTACATACATTGTACATACATACATACCTATACATTGTCCCAGATTAACTTTTAAAAAAATCACAAGTTTTCTAACACCAAAGCACATTTAAAATACAAGAAAAAAAATACATTATAACTTTGAAACAGATGGATAGAACTCAGACCAGTTCAAAGCAGTAATCAAGGCCCTGATAAAATAAAATGCCTTTCATCACCAAGACTTTAAGGCAAGACTTGATAAATTGAAGCCAGTAAGAATAGTGAAATAATTGATAAAGGGTTTATGTAATATCATAGCTTGTTATGTTGGCCAACTTTTGTGCTAGTTGTAATTTCTGAACTTTTGTTAAGAGCAGAGCTATATACAGAGAATTGTACTAACTGAAAGTCTAGCTAGTAGTATATATAACCTTTTCCAAATATGGTTTCACTTAACTAACTAGTTAATCGTTGGTGTGAGTTTGGACTTCTGCAAATAATGAGGAATCCAGTTGCGTTTCAAAATATGTACTTCAGGAGGAGTGCTGCCTCAAACTGGACATTTTCACATCCTTACCAACAGTACCTCTCTCTTGTCTCGTTAAATTTGTTTACTCATATTTAGATCAAAACTTTCTCCAGATACCACCTGAAAATTTTCACAATATTAAATTATACTATAATACACTAAATTTCATCACATTTCTAGGATCAAATGGAATTAAGAAGTAGAATTGAATGTCATCTGTATAGCGTTTACACTTCTTTATGGGCTCTGTTACTCACACAAGTGGGTAGTTATACCTTCAGAAACGTAAGTAGTCTTTTAGGTGGGAGCCCTGCCCTTCCAACAATGTGTGTCTGTGGATAGCCTTATGTTGTAGTTTCATTTAGATGTTAAAGAACAAGGAGTAAGGTTGTCACTTTATAAGCACAGATAGAATGTTAGTTTTTCTATCACCACCTTCTGGGAATTAACCTACAGAAAGAACATAAGCCACTGTAGAAATAATACCTCCTAGTTCTTTTTTTGGCAAAGGAACCAGAAAGTTTGAATGACATGCTAAAATTATGGTTAATTGAAGTTGGAAGCAAAAGTATTCTTTCCCTTCTGTATAGCTGTGCTGTAGCAGGAGTGGGAGATTGTATAAGATCAGGGGTTGTGAGGGCTTCTTTTTGTTATTCTGAATTATCATTTAATGTGGTATTTGAATGTTGTGTATGTAAAATATAGGATAATTTCTTTGCATCTCCTTTTGTGGGGGAGAGAACATATAGATAGGATCCAGCATTTTATTATAGGTTTGGGAGCATCTTTGAAAGGAATTCAGTTCTGAATGCTGCAAGTAGTCTTCAACTCTCACACTCTCAGCACCATCTGTTCTGTCTGCCATTT
Source organism: Ctenosaura bakeri (assembly GCA_948474755.1). Classification (NCBI taxonomy): domain Eukaryota; kingdom Metazoa; phylum Chordata; class Lepidosauria; order Squamata; family Iguanidae; genus Ctenosaura; species Ctenosaura bakeri. The sequence goes on along the minus strand of CAOLHI010004809.1, from coordinate 15,567 downwards.
CTCTAGGGTGTATTTTCAGGGTGGGCAAAGAAGATAGTCAAAGAAGTGGAGGTCAGCAAAGATAGACCACTGGAAATGTTTAGGTGGATCACTTGCCTTCCATGGGTGCAAAAGTCCTTTCACTTAGGAAAGACTTAATGCTGAATCCAACCTAATGAGGCTGGGGCTTGATTCCAGACTGACAGGGAGTGCAGTCATAGGTTATCTGACATGACTCAAAGTCTTTTGAAAGTTTGAACAGAACATTGTAGAGTTAAAATTAGTAGGTTAATGCTGTTATGTGCAATAAATACAGTAACAGCTGCTTTTTGCAGATACAGCTGTTATTTTAACCTCATGCAGACAGAACTCCTTATTTTCCACATCAGTAAATTCCCTCTTTTTTTCATGTTGAGGAGGTAACTTTTAGAACATGTGTAATACTCCTGAAAAGGATGTGGAAGGGGTTAAATATACATTATAATGTGAAGGAAAGAATGTGCAAATCCAGAGCATAATTACTATGAGACAGAAACAGTATGTTTGAAATTCTGTTTCTGATACATATGTGTATCACTTGGGGATGGTGTGCAAGAAGGCATTCACTAGCTGTTTCACGCTATCTGAGACCTTTTACCTCAAGGCAACTGCCAACGTTGAGGAGAGACACTGATTTGTTCGTTCTCTGGCTGGTAAGTGTATATGACTTAGATGACCAAGAAATAGCCTGTCTTAGCTACAGCTGCACCAAAGAGAGGAGAAACAAGGTTATTTTCCTGGATGGAGAGCAATTTGTCTATCATCCACTTATGACAAAGATGAACAATTTTTTGGTTACCTGAGTCACGTCCCCTCTTTCTTCTCCTACCAAGGGAAGGCTGCACCCTTCGAGGTGCGGGGAGCTGCTGGATTGGGCAAAGAAGTGAGGAGCTGCATATATGAAGTATTGCACTATGTATATACAATCCAGATCTCAGTCAGTGGCTGCAGTGCACTACATGTTATTGAAGAGAGTTACGGCAAAGGTCATTCCACTTTCCATTATGAGTATAGGTTACACAGTAGCATAAACTATTCTACTTTCACTGTTACTCAAAGTTCTGCATGATTTTGTCTTCTAGTTTGAATCACTGCTTAAGTTTTGTAGATTTCCTCGTTTCCTAATAGTTACTAAAAATGCCTTTAAAGCTGAGTAGATAGATTAATATGTGGTGCTGTTCACCATATATTTATCATTGTTGTTCCATGTAGAGTTATGTCCTGTTACAGCTTAAATAAAAATATCATTCTTTTATCTTGGCACTGCAGTCAGATACTGCAGAAGCATTTTTCTATAAATAACTATGATCTCATTGTCTCTTAGTGTTTCAGTAAGTTTTGACATTTACTGAAGTGTAGATAGTGGAAAGAGTGCCTTCCATATGCAGTGTACTCTTCTAAACAGTACCATCATTAAGCAAGTATTCTTTTTACTCTGACATATTGAGTAAAAAGAAAATGGTGGAAAATATAAATATTTTTAAAGATGAAATTAAAATAGAACTTTTGCTCCTATTAATGAATTGCTAGTCTGTTTAGGGAATTTCTGTTAATGTGTTCTGTAAATTAAAGTAAGTATTCTTTGGAATGTATTCCTTTCTCACATATGCTGAACATGCATGGAGTATTCTCACAGGGAAATGTTTGGCAGCTATTAACCTGCTTTAAAATTCTGCAGGAGCTGTAATACACATGTGGTGTTTTTCTGTGAGCAAATGCTTCCCATTTCTGTCAGGCTCTGAAATGAGTTCAGAGCCTGAGCTGTCAGTGTTGTTACTTTTGCAAAAGGCTTGCATTATTTGTAAATCCTAAATATGTATGTACACAAGTAGATATTGTATTAGTATTGGTTATTTGTGCTACTTCTTTTGCTCCTGGTGATAATGGTGAAAAAACATATAATAATAAAGGATTAAAGATGAAAGAAAATAAGAACCTATAAGCTATATGCTGTCTCCATTTTCTATTGGTTCCCCATTTACCAAAATTCTAACCCTGGTTTATTTCAATGTTAAGTCCACTATTTCAGACACACACAATTCTGTGTGCATGTATTAAAAAACTGAGTCCAATTTGATTTACTTCCTGAAAGCACATACAGAATTGCAGTCTTACAGTGCAATCCTGTACATGTCTAGAAGTAACCCCGCTCAGTGGAACTTACTCTCGTATGAGTCAACTTAAAATGCAGCCTTACTTCCCTTACAGCTTGAGATAGTGCCGAAACTGCAAAATACTAATTAACTTAATAACTAATCATCTTATTGTGAAAACAGTGCAATCAGCATACACTCAGACCTTACGTTCACTCATTCTTGATCGTCTCCCACGTACACTGTTTTTGGATCTCACCGCTGCGGGAAAAATTTCTGTATGGTACAGAATAATGGTAAAAGAAACATCCTTGATTCTTACTTTACTGTAAATTCCGGTCACACCTTTATTCCAGAATGATAGAAATTTTTATCTCTAATTGAGGGCTTTAAATGGGTATGTGAAGAACAGTTAGAATGTTAAAGTTTGCTCTGTTTTTGAGAGCAAAAATTAAAAAAACAGTCTGTCTGCCTTTGGTATAGCTTGTTTGGCTTTGGTTTGTAAAGCCATCAATATTCTCAAAGTTGTTGTGAATATTAAGACACGAGGTAGATCTTTTTTAGATTTTGAGATCAGAATTATCTTTGCTTCTTGTCTTCTACTAATTTTTTTGCCTAAAATTCTTTCTTATTTTTTATATAAAAAGCAAAGGTTGCTTGCTTATTTAGTGACTTTGCTAATATTTACATGAAGTAATCTTGCCTTTATTTTAGGCACCTAAATTTTTTATTCGGTACTGGAGTTAACATTACTTTTATGAGTATATGAGGGCCTTCTTCCACTTTTTTTTAATCATCTTCAGACATCTGTAAATAACAGTTGATTGAAGTGGGAAATCCCTCATGTAAAGAACACCATCTTCCTTATGTTGCTTAGTTAATTTTCCTTCTTTAATGCTGTTTTTAATTGCCATTGAGTGATCTTCATTGTATGGTGACTCTATGAATGAGAGACGTCTTTCTAATCCAAAGTATGATAGCCTTAGTTTGGTTATTCTTGCTTCCAGGGAGGGTTGAGGCTTGATTTATTTTAGGACCCATTTATTTTTGTTTTTGACAGTCTGTGGTATCCATAGAACTCTCATCTGGTACCACAGTTCAAATTAGTTGATTCTCTTTGTGTTAGCTTTCTTCACTGTCCAGCTTTCACACCTGTACATAGAAATCAGAAATATAGTTTATTCTTAGGAATGGGCCAACTGAATCCTCTAATCCTTGGCAAGGATTTGGGATTTGCGGATCCGAATCCCCAGGGCAAAACAGGCAAATGGAATCTTTTGTGTCAGGAAGTGCTCGCTGCCCCTCATTCCCCCACCTCACATTCCAGTCCTTTGTGCAGGAGCAGTGTGCAGGGCAAATGAGAGACTGCGCTTGCATGAATGCCTGGGATCAGGCCTGCAGGGGTGAGTAGGGCCAGTGATGGCCATGCTTCTGCAAGCCCCGGGGCCTGCAGGAGCACCACACTCCTGCAAGCCAAGTCCTGGGGCCCGCGCAAGCATGAGTGCCCAGGATTGGGCCCACAGGGGCGAGTGGGTTCCTGCACATCCCAGAAACTGAGTTCGCTGCGGCAGGGGTGTGAAAAGAGGGCCATCACCCCTTCTCTTCACCCCACCGCTGCTGCCTTTGGTGCCAGTGCTTTGGAGGTGGCCTGCAGAGTTGTGCAGAGTGGAGGATCACTTTTGAAACCCCCTTTAAAAAAAAAGATTCAAAAGATTTGAGATTCGTGGATTCCCAGAACCTTCCAGGGATTCGGATCCAGATTCAATTCCGAAAATTCTAGATTCGTCCCATCCTTAGTTGTTATTAGTTTTTTTAACATTAAAGTTTTTATTTCAAAAGCAGAGTTACTGAAGATTTCCATATTACTATTCTATCTAAGACCAGAAGAGGATTCTTTTGGGTATCCTTCTAATATGTGCCTTTCAGGTTTTTCATATAGTCCTGTAAGACAATTCTATTTTTACAGTTTCTCAAGATTATTATATACATAATTTATATTTCCTGTTGCTTTCCATAATCCAGTTACAGTAATCTGAAAGTTTTAGTTTAAAAGCTTTTATTTTATTTTCCTTGTTTCATTAGAATTCTCCATAAATTTCTGGGTTGCTTTACTTATATTCCTTCAAAATCTATTTTTTCTGTACCAGTAAAGTCAATCTATTGCATAATCTGTCCCCTACTTCATTTACTGATGTCATTAATTTCAGCTTGTGTTTTCCTTCAGTTTTACTGATCTGCTAATGTATTCTTTGTATATCTTTGTATATCTTTGTGTATCTGTTAGCTTTAATAAATCAGATTTAATGGGTTAGATGCAGACTTCCCTTTCTGTAGTTAAAACAATGCTGTCTAGAAGGAACTGCATTCTAAGGAATGATAGAGTACAGGCAGGGAAGAGATGGCTGCGTATCACCTCCAGGGTTCACATTCTTTTAGAGACCCTTGGGGACTGCAGGTAAAAGAGGGAAGTACCAAAAATCACATTGGAGATACTGATAGGGAAGATACTGATAGTGTAACACTGCCCATATATAATCTGTATCCTACCTAGTGTTCCCGTTCTTCCTGCTTCTTCCATATGTTTTTGAGAAATGTGGGTGTTTTGTTTTCGTTGTGCTATTAACATACAATTCAGCTAAACAGTAGGGAAGAAAACAAGTCAAAGCCTCCCTAAAATTATGCATACTTTTTTCAAAATTCATGTGGATAATCTTTTATTAATCTTATTTTCTGGTTTTATGTATTTCAGGTGAGTTGTAATTAATCCCTTCTTAATCTTTTAGTATATTTTTTGCGCAACCTGTACTGGACACTTGGATGGTCAAGTATAACTTATAGAAAACTATCTGAGAGATTCAAAATGGATAATAAATTATATGGCATTGATACAGAGAAAACAGACTTTCAGAATTGACTATGTAGTAATGATAAACAGTTAATTGCTAAAATGTACAAACTGTTGTAGAAATTTGAATTAGAAGAGAAACAAGTAAAAGATTGTATGATTACATGGGCCCAAAATATAGGTCATATGATTCAGATGGATCAATGGAAGAAACTTTGGAAGAAAGATTTGAAATTTACTCTAATACTGGCAGAAGATACATTAGGTGGTGCAAAAGATTTTAAACATAAGATACATTTGATCCCAGAACTGTTTTGTTAGGATTGATAGATGATAAAATCACTAAAGACTATGTGAAAGTTACTCAATACGCGACAGCAGCAGTGAGAATCTTACATGCTAAGTACTGGAAGAATAATACAACACCATCCCAAGAAGAGTGGGTTTTGAAACTTTTAGATGATGGCAGAAATGGAAAAATTGACAACACTAATAAGAGAAAAACCCATTAATGAATTTAAGAAGCATTGGGAGAGGCTTATATTATTTTTGTCATGTACTGAAGGCAGACAAGGTATACTTGGATTTTATTGAAAATTGAATTTAGAACACTCTTAGTAGAACTATTCTTTCCTGTTTACTTTTCTCTTTATTATATATATTTTTGAAAATACATCTGTATATCTATATTATGGATTCTAAACTATCGAAGTAAATATAATAAGAAAAGTATGATAAATCTGAGGCAATTAAATCTTTAGAAGTTAACAACAACCATGATCTGGGGAGTTGGAAGTCTGTGATAGAGTATTTGATATTTAGTTTTTGTTTTTTATTAAATAGATTTTGTCGGACTTTTTTCCTCCCCCCCTTATGTTTGTGTTCTGTTGATGTTTGACTATTGAGTAGTGTACTGTTTTGGTTTTTTTTCTTCTTTCTTTCCATACTGTTTGGTTCTGTTTTCCCTTTTTTGTAGTTTTAATAACAATTATTACAAAGAATAACACTGTATTACTTGCAGAAAATAGTAAAGACTTGGAATAATACCTGATGAAACTCAAGGAAGAAAGTGCAAAAGCAGAATTGCAACTGAATATTAAGAAGACAAATATAATGACCACAGATGATTTACATGACTTTAAAGTGGGCAATGAAGACATTTGAATAGTTACAGATTTCTTATACCTTGACTCAGTTATTAAGCTAAATGGAGAGTGTAGTCAAGAAATCAAAAGTCTAGGACTTGGAAAAGCAGCCATGAAGGAACTAGATAAGATCTTCAAGGGTAAGGACATATCATTACATAACAAAGTCAGAATAATCCAAATATTGGTGTGAAAGCTAGACAGTGAAGAAGGCTGACAGGACAAAAATCAGTTCATTTGGAATGTGGTGCTGAAGAGTTGTTCAGATACCATGGGTTGCTAAAAAGATGAGCGAGTCTTAAGAGTACATCATGCCTGAACTCTCAATAGGAACAAAGGTGATTCAGCTGAAGTTGTCATGCTTTGGGCAGATGAGACAATATGGCTCATTGAAAAAGATGATACTGCTTGGTAAAGTAGAAGTCAGTAAGAAAAGAGGAAGATTGTAGTGTTGGATAGACTCAATTAGGGATGGGAGAATCCAGAATTTTCCAAATCCAAATCCCTGGAAGATTCTGGGAATCCACGAATCTCGAATCTTTTGAATCCTTTTTTTAAAAAGCAAGAGAAAGAAAGCACTTACTGAAAAGTGTTTTTGAAACAGAATTTGACAAGTCTCAAGTCCTGCAACAAGGAAGGCACTTAAAAAAACAACACCAGACTCTAGTGCAGTCTCAGTTCTGTACCCTGCAGTCTCAAGTAAAGGCACTTAAAAAAAAAAAAAAGCCTCTAGTCCAGTCTCAGTTCTCTACCCTCAAGTCAAGTCTCAAGTCCTGCAAGGGACTTTCAAGTCAAGTCTCTAGTCCAGTCTCAGTAATTCCTAATCCCTACCCTCCAGTCTCAAGTCAAAAGAACAGAGATTATTATTTTGCAGAGGGAGGCAGCCCCAGGGACAGGCAGCCCCCAGTGTGCGTGCACAGCTTTATGCCGTGATTTTTGTGCGCCCAGGGTCCCACCAGCCAATCAGGCATTTGGCAGGCCCTGGAGGTGCCAATTTTTAAAAACAAGCAATTTGGTGGATTTGAAAGATTTAGTTCGCATATTTTGGCATGGGGATTCGGATTTGTGAATCTCGAATCCTTGGCAAGGATTTGAGGATTTAGTTGGCCCATCCCTAGACTCAATCCAAGAAATGGTGACTCAGAGTTTGGAAGACCTAGGCAAGGCAGTAGAAGATCAGGGATGTTGGCGGTCTCTCCATCGTAAGTCAAAGTCAATTATACAGCAAATAACAACAACAAAGGCAAAGAATACAGTGATGCACTGGAGCAGAAAATGTTCTGCATATGGCCAGCGACACTAAAAATATTTCTGTTTTAAGTATTCTTCATTGAGTGACTGTTCTTTACAGCCACTTGCTTGCAATACATCACTGTTTTCTAGATGAAATAAATACAACATTCCTTACTAATCTTTAACATTACTCATTAATTTTTAACAAACAAGGTCTCTGAAAGGTAAGAAAACAGTGTCAGACAACAGTCTCTTACAGTGTTCTAACATGCAGGCAGGTCATGGAAAGAAAAGAATAGAGGTGAAAACAGTGACAAAATTTAATGAAGAGGTTGTAAGATGAAATCCCATGCTTTAAGACAAGTTTTGCCCCCTGATAGTTGCCAGGCATGTGAGACTCCCATTATCTCCAGGCAATAGTTGCATCATCATAATCATTGTGAGTGCATTGGAAAATTGAGAGAAGGCAACTTCAATTAAAAGAACACTTCTGAAGGAGCCAATACCAGAATATGGCTGCTTTTGGATATTTTGATTATATTATGCTTATACTATGTAAATCTGTTGCCTCCAAATCTGTTTCTGGGCCAAATTCTAGAGAACTTATTTTGTCCTTGAAAACCCTTCATGGTTTTAGATTGGGGTGGGCAGTTGGGGAAGGGTAGGAGGCCACATTAGCCACCCAGAAGACCTCAGAGGACCATACCTGTCCCAAACGCACTCCTGCAAATGAAATCAACTTTTTTGCTCTAGTGCTCAAGGAAGGGGGGTATTTTTGTTATGGTTTTGGGTGTTCTTGGGCCGTTTTAGGTCCAGGAGAGGCATTTTTTTTTCTTTTGCAAGAAAGTGAATAGAAGCCACTTACTGTTTCAAAAAAAGTCCCTCTCAGTTTAAGTGGGCCTGGAATATGGTGGAAACGTTCTACGTACCCACTAGAGGATAGGTTGGGGGAAAAAATCTTGAAAAAATTTTGCTAACTTTTTACTTTTAGGAGGCTTGGAGACTCCAAAAGTGATAGAAATGCTCTTCATGCAGCCAGAGAGCTTCTGGAGGCATTTTGACCCCACAGGGGGACAAAAATGGCCCTGGGGAGGAGCATGTGTGCTGTGGCCCCTAACTAAAACCTGTCAACAAATATGGAAAACAAAAGACTGGTCCACTGATCAGAAATGCTCAATATACATTCCAATCCCCAAGAAAAGGGATACCAGGGATTGTAGTGTTCATAGAACTATTGTATTAACTTCCCATGCAAGCAAAGTCATGTTTAAAATTATGCAACAAAAGATTTTTTTCCATATATGAAGCGAAAAATGCCAGATGTCCAAGCTGGGTTCAGGAAAGGAAGAAGTACTAGGGATCATATTGCAAACATACTTTGGATAATGGAGCCCAACAAAGAATTTCAAAAGAAAATCAACCTGTGCTTAATAGATTATAGCAAAGCTATCCATTGCGTAGATCATGAAAAACTATGAGTGGCTCTTAAAGAAATGTGTGTGACACAAGATTTGGTTATCCTGATATTTGTAACCTGTATGCAGAACAAGAGGCTAATGTTAGGACAGAATACAGAGAAATGGATTAGTTTCCAATCGGCAAAGGGGTAAGGCAAGTCTGTATTTTATCACCCTGTTTAAGGTGGTAGCTGAACATATATGGAAAGCAGGATTAGAAGGAGTCATGAAAATTGGAAGAAGGAACATCAACAATTTAAGAGAAGCAGCTGGCACCATACTGCTAGCAGAAAATAGCAAAGACTTGAAACAATTGCTGAAGAAAGTCAAAGCAGGCTTACGGTTGAACATTTAGAAAATGATAATGACCATAGATAATTTACGTAGCCTTAAAGAGGATAATGAAGACATTGGAATAGTTCAAGATTTTCCATACCTTTGCTTAGTCATTAATCAGATTGAAGACTGTAGTCAAGAAATCAGGAGAAGACTAGGACTTTGAAGAGCAGCTGTGAAGGAACCAGACAAGATTCTGAAGTGTCAAGATACATGATTGAATACTAAAGTTAGGATTGTCCATGCCATTGTATTTCCAGTTTCTGTGTATGGTTGTGAAAGGTGGACAGTGAACAGTGAAAAAAACTGATAGGAAGAAAATTACCTAATTTGAAATATAGTACTAGAGTTCTACAGATACCCTGGACTGTGAAAAGGACAAATGAATGGGTTCTAGAGTAAAGCAAACCAGAACTATTGCTAGAAGCCAGGATGACTAAACTGAGGCTGTCATACTTTGGCCATATCATGAGAAGATGTGACTCACTAGAAAATTCAATAATGCTTGGTAAGGTAGAAGGCAGTAGGAAAAGAGGAAGACCACAATACAGATGGATAGACTCAATCAAGGAAGATACTTCCCTCAGTCTGCAAGATCTGAGCAGGGCAGTTGATGATAGAGGGGCCTGGAGGTCTTTCATCCATAGAATTGCCAGAAGTCAGGGTTGACTTGATCAAAGTTAACAAATGGTGGTTTTGTGTGGCAGGACAGAGCAGCAGTGATAGATGGCTTTTATAGGTTAGGATAGGGGTGAGCAAAGTGTAGCCCATGGGCCAAATGTTGCACTTTGAGAAATTTAATACGTATATCTATTTCTATATTGCTCCAGAATGCCTCCAAATTCAAACTAGGAGGTTTAGGAGGGATTTCCACCATGTTTGGAGATGCCCTAATCCCCCTCTAGATGTCAAAAATTTCGAGATGTTTTTTAAAGAATGCACCAGGAAATGTGGGATCCATTTTCACTGACTCTGGGCCACTTTAGAGCCACGTTAGGAAAGAGGTCTTTTTTGAAACCCTAAATATAGTGAAAATGGCCCTATTACTTCTAGAGGCATTGGGAATTATTTCTATTTTGTTTGAGGGGCAGGAACTGCCCCTCACAGTCTCCTAGAAGGCTAATACAGCCCTTTAACCTTCCACAATTTCCCACCCCTGGGTTAGGAGGTAGTTTCCTCTCCTCCTGCTTCTTGTGCTACGACTAGTTTGGGTCTGAGATGGTAAGAGCAATCTTATTTATTTATTGCATTTATATCTCAGCTTTCCTTTAGTGAGCAAAAGGTAGAGCTCCTCTCTCATTTAACTGTCACAACAGCCTGTAGTCTGGCAGAGAGCGTGTAACTGCTCTGTATTAACCTAGTGAATTTCATCACTTGGTGAAGGCTAGAATTTGGCTCTCCAAAGTCTCAGCTCAGCACACCACCTACTACATGTTGCTGGTTGTAGGACAGAAAAATTGCGGAAAGAAAATGGAAACTTCTTACTTGGTTAGGGCTGGATATGATATGTTCACTGTTTTTGTCTGGACTTGATGTGCATGGTACTATAGAGCTTTTTTGGCTAACATGCATGCTATTATGTTGGTAAATCACTCATGTTTGGTAGTGAGTTTATGACAGGATTTCAGTTGGCAAACCAGGACAGAATTTTCAGGTAGAGATTACCTCTTTAGATTTGCCAGTACAAATAATTGTGTGTATTGTCATCTATCTTTACGTGCGTAGTAATTTTTTGTAAAAGAAATCTGTAGTTTTTAAATGGATATGATAGACATAGTTACAAGGAGAAAGGTGGTTCATTAAAATGACTTTGTGTATATTTGTTCATGTTTTTATTGTCTGATTTCTGGTATATTATGAGTCATTGTATTTTTTGTATTATGTGGTAAAAATATTTCTTCTTCATGGTCTCCCTGGTCCACCAAACATATTGTCATCAATCTCCTTCAGTTTCCTCTACTTCGTTTTCAGAGTCATTTGGTGATGCCACTGAAGTTGACTGGCAGAGTGTGATCCAGTCTCTCCCATGGATGATTTACATATATTTGCCAACCAGATGGTCCAAATGGCACAGGCCTTGAACCTCCAGGTAGAATGCCAACAGGAAGATGTGCAAGACCTCATCTTCCAGCAGATGCAAGACCAAGCTGCAGTTCTAGTCTCTCTTCCACTGCTGCCATATCTTTAGCATTTCCTCAAGAAGTCATGGGCTTTGCCATCTTCTACCTTGAAAAAGTTGCAATCTATGAACTAGTTGAGTCTGGGTTAGAGTGGCTAGTCTGCCATCCTAAACCCAGTTGGATCATCATTGATGCAGCCTTAACTGATACAACAACCATTAGGACATAAGCTGCAATCTTCTAAATACAAGTCCTCTCAGTACAAGAAATGCCAGTCAGACCCATCCAAGTACTGGTTTTGCTGTCTTCAGGGCAGTACCCTCTACTGTGATGCATCCTTGACTGTCTTTTCTTCCTCTGTTGAATCTGAAAGATCTATGGCTTCTCCCCTCTTCAATACCACTGTCTTCAGTACTGAGTCGTATTCAACACCTCTGTCTGTCGTCACCGACCACTCTTCTTCCATCTTGACGTTGACTACAAATTCCTGTCTCTTCTATCTGGGGGCAGGCTAAACGAATACCATTCCACTAGGACCTCTGTCATAAGAGATTCTTAGGTGGCAATCTCCCCATTGCCAGGGGGATACGCCAGTTTTGAAGGCTTCCTGTGACTGGCCAAGTTTGTGTCATTTGCCCTTCTCGGTGCTCGACGAAGAAATCAGTACCCTGCTTCAGAAGGGAGCCATAGAACTGATTCCTCTTGCATCTCTCCAGAATAGCTTCTCTTTCCAGTACTTCCTGGTATCAAAGAAGGATGGAGGCCTGCGTCCCATTTTGGATCTGCAGGATGTCAACTACTACATTTTGCCCGAAACATTTCCCCATGGTAACTCTCGCTTCCATCCTGCCCCTTCTACAGAAAGGAGACTGGTTTGCCACATTCAGTGTAAAGGACGTCTGTTTTCACATGTCTATCAGGTCAGCTCATGGAAGATTCTTAACCTTCGTGGTGGGCCAAAAGATATATCGCTTTTGGGTCTTTCCCTTCAGTCTGAGCATTGCACCACAAGTATTTACCAAACGTATGGTGGTGGTAGCAGCTGTGTTGCATCAACAGGGTATTGTCCTGTTCCACTATATTGATTACTGGCTTTTTGTTGCTCCATCCCATTCTCATCTTCTCTACTACCTCGACTGGGCTATCAGTCTCCTCCACTCTCTTGGTCTCATCATCAACATCCAGAAATTACATCTAGTCCTGTGCCGACTAATCAAATTTATAGGCACCCTCTCTTGAATGGAGTGGGCCTTCTTGCTGGACGATAGATGGTGGAACATGTTGCACATTGTATCATGTCTTTCCAGACTCAGACATGTCAGGGCAAGGTCAGTACAAATTCTCCTCAATCTCATGGCATCAACCATGGCAGTCACTCCTTTCGCCAAGTTCAGGATGAGACCAACGTGCAAACCTGGTTTCTGGCCAACTTCGACCTTCTCCAACACTATCCTTCAAGGGTTCTCACAGTACTGTGTCCAGTCCTTCATTCCCTGGAATGGTGGAAGAGTGCTTGAAGCAGCCTCGTGAAATGCCCTTTCTGCCTCATCCTCTGGTGGTGGTGACCATGGACACCCCTCTGGATGGTTGGGTGGCCCTCTCATGTGGCCTAATGATCAGAGGATGATAGTTGAGCTCAGAAAAGTCTCTCCGTATAATTGCCCTGGAGCTGTTAGCGGCGATAAAGGCCCTTCCTGCCTTTGAAAACCATCTCTGGGGCCAAGCAGTACCAACTGTGACTGACAACACCATGGTTATATACTATATCAACAAACAAGGAGGTACTCGATCCATCACACTCCTCAGCCTATTGATTCACCCCTGGAAATGGTCCCAACGCAGGGGAATTCTATCATTGGCAGTTCACCTAGGAGGGGAGAATGTCTTGGCAGACATACTCAGCTGCACCCCATTGTTTTGCCATGCATGGAAGTTACACATGGGCTCCTTGCAGGAGATCTTTCCCGCTTGAAATGTTCCCTATGTAAATCTCTTTACATCTCCCCTCAACAGATAATGCTGCACCTATTGTTCCAGGAACAAGATGGACAAAGGATCGTTGAGGGACGCATTCCTATGCAGCTGGACAGGACCCATTGTGTCTGCTTTTCTACCTTCCCTGTTAATAATGAGGGTACTAGCAAAGATCTAGCAGGACAGAGCCAAGTCTGTACTGATTACACTGTGATATCCAAGACAAATGTGGTTTGGTTCCCTCATGGCTCTTTCCAGAGGTCAGTATTGGAGACTTTGATACTGCCTGAATCTACTTACCATCCACAGTGGAGCTGTGAGACAAGCAGACATTCCGTCCCACAAGCTTAATGGCATGGAACCTACTCCCTTGATTGCTCTACCTCAGGCTGTTAGAGCCATTGTCGAGGCAGCTCACAAACCTTCTACTAGACATTCTTATACCTACAACTGGGAAAAATTCTGCCATTTTCTCCAAGAAAACCATCTTGACTCAGAAAATTTTGGTACCATGGAAGTATTGAGTTTCCTGAGATCATTGTTGGACAGAGGTCCCTCTCCTCTATGAAATGTTATCCTTCAGTGATTTCATGGCACATGCGGAGACAAGGTTGACCTTCCTGTTTCTCAAGTGTTAAAAAAACTCTCTTTTCTATTATGCTATTTTCCTTCTTCCCTTCTCCCTCCCCTTCATCTTTAACAAACTCTTGATCTTTGCTTATGATCTCTTCTTCTGCCCTGATTAAATACTGTGTTTCCTGTGGCTGTAAAGTCACAGTCTTCAGTGTGCACTCCAAGTGCTTATTTTGCCTGAGAGAAAAGCACAGTATGCAAAAGTGTTCTATCTGTAGAAAATTCAAGCCCAAGCCCTGAAGAACTGAGAGGAGAAGCTTAAGAGCTGTTGCTTGGAAAAAGCACTACAAGCATGTGCCCCTTCTCAGTCTTCATCTCAACAACTAAAGCACAAGGCAAAGAAGTATGAGTTTTGTGAGGGCCTTGAATTGTCAGTACCAATCTCAATGCTATCCTTGGTACTGTAACGCTCTGTAGTGGGAGCTTCACGAATGTCTGGCACACAACAGGTTCATTCCTCCTGACATTCTGTAGACTATGCATTGAAGGTCATGGGAAGTGCATTAGCGGTAAGGAGATAGGCATGGCTACATACAGCTGGCCTGTCAAATACCTGCAAGAGGATTGAAGACCTGCCTTTTGATGGTGTTGGGCTGTTTCACTTGTCCACAGGTTAGGCGATGGAGAGTATCAATAAAGCAAGATTGACAGCTTGTACAATGGGAGTGTGTTGCAACAGCATCAATATTGACGGAAGCAGTACAGACCTTACTGGAGATGCCAATCTGCGTCTTCATATACCAGATCAAGATTTTCAAAAAGGCAATCAAAAGCATCTTCGGAACAGTGATTTAGTGGGAGGAAGTTTTACAAACAAAGATCTGAGTCATCCACCAAAAAATCAGGCTCTTGAGAATCATGGTTTTGACTCACTTTGTAGGGCACATCCACAGCTATCCTTCAGCCTTTGAGACACTATACTACCAAGGGCTAGAAAACTATCCTGCCATTATGCCCTCTGGGCATAACCACAGATTTATGGGTTCTAATCATCATTTGTTTGGGTTATGCCATAGAATTCTCAAGTATTCCTCCAATTGATGTTTTCCATGCCATCCAATTTCTTGAGGGAAGAAATATGAGTCAATGGGAAAATCAGCGTCCTTTCTTCCAGCCTCAAAAAGAATAGAGCATCTATTCAGGACTAAGCAGGAAGGAGTCAATTTTCTGTTTACACATCTAACCCTGATTTCAGTTGTGGTAGAAATTCAAGTGCTACTAGAAAAAGATTCCATTTCAGAATTGTGTGCCGTGACATGTTAGTATGTTGGCTGAAGTGTGTAGGTTTGCTGTGCAAACGTAATGGGTGGAGGGGCTGCCTCTCCCACTGCCACAGTGGGCCAGGCCTGAGTGAAGGTGCTGGCTCTGCTGCCTTCTCAGGCTGAGGAAGACTCCAGTGAGGGTGGTGGTGACGATGACAGGAAACACAGCTGCTTTTAGGATGCACTGCTGGACCAGTTGTCCTGAGCAATGGGGCTGGAGGGCATGCCTTTTTTGCACCCCCCGACATTGGCACCCACGGCATGTGCCCCTCTTGCCTCATCCTAAATACACCTCTGGGTACTGTGTATGCACAGTATGCGTAATCAAATTGAAACAGCGGAAGTGAATGTAAAAAGTCAATTGCTGCTGCTTGATGAAAAGCTACCTGGTAGCTACCTAATCTGTACTATTTCTAGGTGTGTGCAACGCGGGATGCTTCTCTCGCTTTAT
>CAOLHI010004808.1:0-98499 GCA_948474755.1 Ctenosaura bakeri | reverse complement strand
CTGCTGGGAATATTTTTTATTGGGGAGGGAGATGCAACTGAGTTTCATTTCCAACAGTTTTTGGTGACGTTATATAACCCACCTGCTCCCCCAGGTTGCAAGCTGTGCAAAGAATCTTAGAGCTGGAAGAGACCCTAAAGGGTCCTCTAGACAACCCCTCTCCGCCGTGCAGGAATGCATAACTGAGAGAGGGCGATTCAGCCTTTTTAAAAAAAGGGAGTCCATGAACAACTTTTACCATCACAGAGTACTTCCTAATATTTAGGTGAATTTTTTCCTATAGTTTAAATCCATTGTTCTGTGTCCTAGTCTCTGGTGCAGCAGAAAACAGGCTTGCTCCATCCTCCATATGACATCCTTTCAAATATTTAAACCATGGCTATCATGTTCCCTTTTCATCTTCTCTTCTCCAGGCTAAGCATATCTATTGCTTTCTGAGCCTCTCCTCAAAGGGTTTCGTGGTTTCTAGGCCGTCTTATCATTTTGGTGGCCCTCCTCTGGACACATTCCAGCTTGTTCACATCCTTCCTGAACTGTGGTGCCCAGAACTGGACACAGTTTTTCTCCAGATGGGGTCTGATCAAAGCAGAACAAAGAGGGACCATCACTTCCCTTGACCTAGACACTACAACTCCTATTGATGCGCCAAGCATTGGCTTTTTTAGCTGTCGCATTACCCCACTGGCTCATGTTCAGCTTGTGGTCTGTATAGATTCCTAGATCTTAGCTCCCTCAGCCATTCCTTGTAGAGTTTTGTAGTTTCCAGACATCTGACCATCTTGGTTACTTGTCTCTGGACACCTTCCAGCTTGTCCATAGCCTTCCTGAACTTTGGTGCCCAGACCTGGACACAGGATTATTGCAAACTGGGTCCAACCAAAATGGAACAGAAACAAAGTACCATTTCTCTCCATCTGGAGACTGCATTCTTATTGATAGCATGCTAGAGTGAGGAAATAACATGTTTAAGATGGTGGTGTTCACATATTTGCTGCCTGAACCATCATTTCTAAAAAACGATGTAAAGGAGTAGAGTTTTATTTAAACCAATTTTGCTGTTGTGTGCCTTCAAGTAGTTTCCGGCTTATGGTTACCCTAAGGCAAAGCTGTCACAGGGTTTTCTGGGACTGAGGGTGTGTGATGTGACCATGGTCAGTCCATGGGTTTCTGTGGCCAAGAGTGGAGTTGAACCCTGGTCTCCATGGTTGTGTATCATAGGATTTTCTGGGGCTGAGAGAGAGTGACACACCAGAGGCACCCAGTGGGTTTCCATGGCTGAGCAGTGAATCGAACCCTACTCTCCCACACTGACTCAGGTTGGATATGCTGCATTTAAAGTTCCTAAAGTAACAAAGTGATGGAAAGGTGTTAATATCTCTCCCCAATTTTTCCCAAAAATTGTGGGTTCTGGGTTTTTTTCCTCCAGTAAAAACATCTTTTCATTGGCTTCAAAATTTTTGCATATTTTTATAGCTTAAAATAAATAAAATAAAATCTCTAGTTTAAAATAAAATCTCTAGTTAATGAACCTGATTTTTTCCCCCTTCTTTAATGGCTTTTCCCTGTTGGAGTATATTATTTTAAAGCTGCCTTTCTTGCTCGTGGTTTTGCTTTAACGCTCCCGTTTTGAACCCACGTGGCTTCATCTTTTCCTTTTGAAGAGAAACGGTGCCCTCCGGCTACAGAGGAGGTGGTCTTGTTGTTCCTAACCGAACGCTAATAAAGCTTTAATGCTTCCGTGGAACAAGCAGTGACTTCTGTCTGCCTCCTTCCGTCGAGCTCCTTTTATATTGCTCAGTAGCTCTCCTTTGAAACATTTGGCTAACACAAAACGGACACACTTCCCCCAGCTTGCAAAAAGGCCGCTCCTTATTTTTGGACTGTGACCCGATGTGGCCCTTCCTCTCATTTTGCAACTTGTGGGGAAATGTCTGCGGTGCAGGTTTTTACCTCCTTTGGACATCTCGTGTTACAAGTCTACAAAATGAAATACAGGCAGAACTCTGCAAAATAAAAGTGATTTTGGACTTCTTCAGTTGGTGCCAGAAGCAGAAATAACTTAGGAAGAATAGGGA
This sequence comes from Ctenosaura bakeri, assembly GCA_948474755.1. NCBI lineage: Eukaryota > Metazoa > Chordata > Lepidosauria > Squamata > Iguanidae > Ctenosaura > Ctenosaura bakeri. Next base: position 96,424 of record CAOLHI010004808.1, on the reverse strand, counting down.
TCGATTTGTACACCATTGCAAAAAGGAAGAAATGATTCGACATGTTTGAGCAAACCCTTTTTTCTGAAACTAATAATATGTATGTGTTAAATGAAGCAGCTGGGTCAGGGAAACCTTGTAGAAGTGAAGAAAAATATTTTGAACTTTCTGGAGGCCTTCTTCTAGAAAGGATACATGGCATTTTTCTTTTACTTTTCTTATGATTTTGGTGGCCAAACATAGATATCCAAGTGCTGATGCTGCTAAAAATCTCCCAGCTAGACAGACGATGAGGAGGAAAAGAGTAATGACCGGCCATAAAAAGACTGTAAATGAGAACTTTTCTGCCAGAGGCTTACTTAAGTGAGGTATGGAGAGAGGCAGGCTTATCTGCTCTCCCCTTTCCTCTCTGCTTTACCATTCACATACATTCAGTAATGGATTTTGGAGGCAGCTGCTGTTCACCTTGCCTGTTGTAGGCAGCACACTTGGCTGCAGTAGGTTCAGCCAGAACAGAATCCCACTCTTCCCCAGTTTAAGCTTTAGTGCATTGTTTACTGCAGACCTACTACTGCAACCTGGCACCAAAAGTTTGTGATTCTGCAGTCCGCCTCCACCAACTGCCCAGTTCTGATGCTGCTAAAAGCTGTAGAGCTAGACAGAGGAAGAGAAAAGGAGGGCTGGTACCATGCGCTGGGTAACTTGCGTTCCCCAACCTCCCAGTCTGAGACTAAAGTGTACATGGCATTCAAAGGTTTTGTCCCTTTCCATGCAAGTTCAAGCACACAAAGTTGTGATCATATATTTAACATCACCCCCATCTTTAAACATTCCCCAGACTCACAATTGTTTACCCATGTTTCATCCTTGAGGCTGGGACATGTTTCCTGTCACTTGCCTGTGAATAGTTCAAGTTCTCGTAACACCTTTTGGCACTATCATTTCTCCCGCTCTGATCTTCTCCCTCCTCACTGCATACATTGTAGCAATGAACAATAAAGCGGTTAGCTGTTTGATACATTGGAATACAGAAGCCTGCTTCAAACAGATGCGTTGTTGCAATCCACAATTAGCATTCGATACTTTGTAGTGTTCTGTCTAAATCTAGCAATACCTAAACTGGCTGCTCAAATTAATATACATCCAGCAGATACCTTATGACTGGAGCCACACACCCTGACAGCTAGTTGTGTATAAAAAACTTGTAAAAAAGTAACTTCACTGTGGGGAGCTCTGTTAACTGAGGTGTGCCTGTATAATGCAATCCCTTCTTCTATGAACCTTGTGAGATTGAATATTGTATATATTGGAAGCATGAATGGAGGGGGGTGTTCAGCCGAATATCTTGTGGCAGGGAGTTCCACAGTCTTCAGGCATGCTTATATTATATGCCTCCTTCTGCCTGGTAAAGTCGGTGGTGGTGAGGAGTTAACGATCATGGCAATAGCATCACAATCCAGACAAAGTAGCAACTGTGAATGCGGAACAGTGACCTGGATTTACTCACCCATAACTGTTTTTGTTGCCACATTCGTAACTTTCCCCTAAACCCACTTTCCTGTACATTGGTTGCATGGGTGAGAAGGAGGTCCATTTTTTTGGCGACTGGAACATGGGCGAGCAATCTTTCTGCCTGCCACCAGAGCCCTGGTGGTGCAGTGGTTAAATGCTGGTCCTGCAGCCACAAGGTTGTGAGTTCGATCCTGCTGGGCTCCAGGTTGATTTGGCCTTCCATCCTTCTGCAGGTCAGTAAAATGAGCACCCAGCTTGTTGGGGGCAGTTAGCTGAAAACACTTTGTAAACCGCTTAGAGAGCACTTAGCTGATAAACAGTATAGGAATACACATGCTATTGCTATTGCTGTTGCTAGGTTTGAGTGAGGTCAGGCTAGGAGAAGTTAGTTAATAAAGCATGTTGGTCTGGAAAATATGAATGGGGTTGGGAACTTTTACATCAGTTGCTTTAGCAAAGACATTGACAAACCGGAATGTGCGCAGAGGAGGGCAGCTGAGATGGTCAAAGGTTGTAGAATCCTAGAGTTGGAAGTGACTCCCAGGGACCATCCAGTCCAACCCCCTTCTACGGTGCAGGAAGACACCATCAGAGCACTCTCTTTGACAGAAGGCCATCCAGTCTCTGCTTAAAAACCTCCAAAGAAGGAGACTTTTACTCCACTCCATAGAGGCAGCAGCGGATTCTGCTGTTGAATGGCTCTAACCTTTAGGAATTTCTTCCTAATGTTAGATGGAATCTCTTTTCCTGAAGTTTGAACCCATTGCTCCACAGTGTCCTGGTCTCTGGAGCAGCAGAAAACAGGCTTGCTCCATCTTCCATAGGACATCCCTTCAAACATTTAAATACAGCTATCATGTCACCTCTTAACATTCTCTTCTCCAGGCTAAACATCCCCAGCTCCCTGAGCCACTCCTCAGAGGGCTTCAAGGTTTCCAGGCCCTCTGCCATTTTGGTCAGCCTTCTGTGGACACATTCCAGCTTGTCTATATCCTTCCTGAACTGTGGTGCCAAGAATGGGACACAGGATTCCTCAAGGTGGAGTCTGACCAAAGCAGAATAGAATGGTACTATTACTTCCCTTGACCTAGACACCATACTCCTATTGATGCAGCCCAGAATCGTGTTGGTTTTTTTAGCTGTAGCATCACACTGCTGGTTGATGTTCAGCTTCTGCTCTGCTAAGACTGGAAACCAACAAATCAAAACTCTGAAATAGACTTCCTTGCTGATGATGGAGGTCTTCAAACTGGGCATCTCTTGGAGTGATTCCTGCAGGATGGGATTGGACAAGTGGTCCTTCGGGACCCCTTTCCAAGGCTGTGATTTGATGATCCCTTCAGACCAGGCTTGTTTTTAAGGATGCGTTGTAATACCTGAAATCTATTCTAGAGAATGCTAAGGAGTTCCCTGCACAGCAAACTTGGAAATTTGTGATATGGAGAAACATACCCAGAGGGGTGAGATTAGAAAGTATTTGTAGAGAAAGACTTTGCACAAGTTACCTTTTCAGACAAAATGCCTTTGCAGCCAGGTGGTTGGTCTTGGTTGTTGTGTATTTCTGACTTACGGTGACCCTGTGTCTTTTTGGCCAAATTTCTTCAGAGGGGCTTTGCCTTTGAGAGAGCATGACCTCCCCAAAGTCACCCAGTGGGTTTCCATGGCTGAGCCAAATGGAATTTGAACCGTGGTCTCCAGAGTCAGTGGATCATTGGTCTGTCCAAAGATATAGTTCTCAAGCTTGGCCTTGCTCTTGGTCCATGGACGTTTGGCTCCGGAGAGAGAAAGCCGGCCGATGCTTTCCCGCAAAGCGGGAAAGGATGTGGAAGATTAACGTCCTGCATCCATTTTTCTAACTCAATAACAGAGGGGGAGGCAAGCCGGGAGTCTGCTGTCTGGCGATATAATGAGTTTGCAACCGCTGCTCCTTCCTTGATTTAGCTTCCGAGAGCTGAACAAGACAAGCCTGTTATACCCAATTAGCAGGAACATCGGCGGCTCCCTCTTTCCTTCCCTCTCCCTGGCTTGTGAAAGGCAAGATAAGAAACTGCTTTCTGTGGGCCATGGAATTTGGGTATTTGGGTATTTATATGTTTGCCATGATGGGATGGGAAATTGTTTGAAGTCTCCAGTTTTGATTATTCTAGTTTCCAACTTACATCAACTCTAAGGGGTTTTCTGCAGCTGAGAGTGTGTAATGTGCACAAGGTCACCCAGCGGGTTTCCACGGCCAAGCAGGGAATTGAGCTCTGGTCTCCGGGGAAGTAGTCCGACTCTTAAACCACTACATAATGCTAAATCATAGAATCACAGAGTTGGAAGAGACCCCGGGGGCCACCCATCTAGCCCCCTTCTGCCATGCAGGGAGACAGCATCAAAGCCCTCCTTGGACAGATGGCCATCCAGCCTCTGTTTAAAAACCTCCAAAGAAGGAGGAGACCCCACCACACTCCATGGAGGCAGCAGCAGATTCCACTCTCCAACTGCTCTTACCAGCAGGAAGTTCTTCCTAAGGTTTAGGTGGAATCTCTTTTCCTGAAGTTGGAAGCCATTGCTCCATGTCCTAGTCTCTGGAGCAGCAGAAAACTGGCTTGCTCCATCTTCCATATGACGTCCCTTCGTATATTTCAACATAGATAACATTTCCTTTCTTCTTCTCCAGGCCAAACAGCCCTAGCTCCCTAAACTGCTCCTCACAGGGTTTGATGGTTTCCAGGCCTTCTACCATTTTGGTTGCCCTCCTCTGGGCACTTTCCAGCTTGTCAACATCCTTCCTGGACTGTGGTGCCCAGACTGGACACAGGATTCCTACAGGTGGGGTCTGACCAAAGCAGAATAGAGTGGTATTACTATCACTTCCCTTGACCTAGATACTGGACTCCTGTTGATGCAGCTCAGAATTGCATTGGCTTTTTTAGCTGCTGCATCACACTCTTCACTCATATTCCGCATGTGGTCTACTGCGACCTCTTTTTAAAAAAAAAAAAATCTCTAAGCCAATTCTTCTTAAGGCTTGGTTTCCAGACTTTTGAATATCTTTGCTACCCTCCTCTGGCTATTTTCTTGAATAGTAGTGCCCCAAATTGGAATGCAGTGTTCCAGATGTGGTCTGGTTGAAGCAGAATATAATATAGTTGGCCTTCCACGTTTGCTAAGATTAGTAGTGCAGAAACATTGCAAAAGTGGAAAAATTGCAAATATCCAAATGTGTGTGTATGTGTGTGTCTGTGGGAAGGGGGTCGAGGCATGGTGGGGAGAGCGGGCACCCAGGGTCCAAACCAGGTCTGGGAAAGGAGAGGGAAAGGTGGCCCTATAATTCCTCTGTCTTGCCCATTTCCTTCTGTGGGTGTGGGGGAGGGCATGGGGAGAGGATTTGTGGTGCTGAGAAATTTGGCTGCAATCCATTCTTAGCTGGCTAGGCAGTGGTTGGTGGAGGAGGAGGAGGAAGAGGAGGAGGAAGAAGGCAAGAGGTGGGTTTTTAAAGGGCTGTCCGGCCTGATCAGAGCCACCGAGAGGGAATGTTCCTCAGAAAGGATCCTTAGAAAAGAAGTGCTTGAGGTTGGGGAGGAAAGGTTTGGAGAAATTCACTAATAATCAAATCCGTGAAAGTCAGACCCATACATGTGGATAGCTGACTGTACTACTGTTAACTTCCTCAGTCTGTATGCTCTAGGTCCTATTGATGGAACCTAGAATCTCATTAGCCATTTTTGCTGCTGCATCACACAGGCGACTCATGTTTAACTTGGGGTCTACTAAGACTCTTAAGATTCTTGATTCTGCTTGAGCTAAATCTTCCTCTTTCAGCGTGACCCCTCCATCTCCCAATGAAGTCTTGAGGACACAATCCTTCCCTGCTTCCGCACGACGGAAAGGTCTCATTCCCAAGCGCTTAGGTTAGCTCTCAGCTCCTTTGTTAAGCTATCTTCTGTCGAGACTCATTTCGCTCTTGCAGCTCCAGTGCTGGGCGATCTAATTTGGGATAACTGACAAATCAAGTCACGCAAAGTGGGAGTTTAATTGCAAAGAGGTTTTTATGGATTGTGTTCACATCTGCGCTGCCATATGCAACAAGATGGAAGCTGGCGGAGGGCAGAGGGAGGCGGAATCAGCCTGAGAAGATAATGCTTCATCCTACACATCTCGCTATTTCCTTTCTTTTCATGCCATCCTGCCAGTTTCTCTGTTATGAGTTTCTTCTGCTCCCCAAACAGCTTGGAGGAAACCCTGCAAGATCTCTTGTTTGTTTGCATTACACAAGTTAAAGGAGTTTCATACCACTTCTGATTGCTGCAGCACCATCTTGTATAGTCCTAGGATCTGCAGTTTAGCAAAGTACAGTGAGAATACGCATCCACACTGTGAAACTACCTGTGTATCAGAAAACTTTAATAATCATGACTCCATTGCGGGGGATCTTGAAGTCTGTAATTTGGCAAGATACACTTGAGAATGGAATTTTATCTCAGTTTCATACCATTTTAGTACTGTGGAATGCTAGGATTTGTACGTTGATAGCTTTTCTTGGGATCTCATCATATATAGTTTGGAGAGATACATCTGAGAGTGTGTGTCTGCACTATCCAGTTATCTTAGTTTCATACCATTTTAATCCTATGGAAAATGGGATTTGTAGCATGGCGGGGTTCTACCTCAAACTCAGCACTAGAGGACTGTATTCTCCATTCCCTGAGTCACTGAACTAGGGCTTTCTGGTACATTCTAATTACTCCCTACATTATCCATCCTGGAATTCCTTAAGGTGGAGCCATAGCAGTTAAAGAGGGATCAAACTGAGATAAGTCTTTCATGCAGATGGACCTTGAGAAATCTGGCAGACACTGCCAATGTTGCAGTTCAGGGGAATGGAGGCTACCACACTTTCTGGTCAAAAGTCCCAAAAAATTAAATTGTGATCCAGTACAAAGTATGTAGGAGTTCCTATACTTTGTTTGGGGGACAACTGGATTCCCTAGATGACTTGCACCCCTTAAAACTTAAACCTACTTAGCATTGCATTCAAAATAGGTATCGTGGTTTAAAGCCACGATTAGTTCAACAGGCTGGCATCAACAAGCTAGCTTTGGGATAGATGGCTTGTTGGGAAATTGGCTAAGGTTTGTTTTCAAACTAGAATTTTGGACTGGTTTCATTGCGATGCTAAACCAACATTATGTTTTGTTTTTTTAAGACTGACGTCCATGCGTTTTTAAGTCCATGCGTGATTGTTAACCCTGCTACGCATAAACACACACACAGGTGTCCAGATACACAGACCCTTCGTGTCCTCTTCTAGTTTTGAAATTTGTGGCCACAATAAAACCCACAAGGTTGTTTAAGGAATGCCAAGGGTATATAAAGTTCCTACTCAAGTTGGCTTTTTTTAGGCTGAGATTGTGTGAATGTCAGTTTAATTGCTTCCCAGCTCTGCATATACTCATTTTTATAACAAGGAAAAACAAAGAAAAATAAGCAGGATCCGCAGTCATTTCTGACTTAATGGTGACCCTAAGGGCAAAGCTATCATGGGGTTTTCGGGGGGCTGAGAGTATGTGACGTGCCCAGAGTCACCCAGTGGGTTTGTGTGGCCGAGTGGGGAATTGAACTCGGGCTTCGGGGTCATAGAACAATGTTCAAACCACTACATCACACTGTATCTCGTTTTACAAACTCTACCAGAACTTACATAGAATTTTGGACCAATGTTGGTTTCACATTCTCACAGATGTTTGTACATTGGGTCCTTGTAATTTGCTTTAAATACTATTTTATCACGCTTATGGAGTTGGAACCAATTTTGATTGCAGTCAGAGTCCATTAAAATGTACATGTTGAATATCCTTTGTCCAAAATTCTTGGGATCAGAAGTGTTCAGATTACAGATTTTCTTTTGGATTTTGGAATGTTTAAATACGTGTAATTAGCTATATGGAGATGGTACCCAAGTCTCAACACAAAATTCATTTATCTTACACATCTTATACACATGGCATGAAGGTAATTTTATACATTTTTTAAAACAATTCTATGCACAAAACAAAGTGTGTGCACAACAAACCATCACAAAGCAGAGGTGTCGCTGTCTCAGCAACCAAATAAATATATAATAAATATAAATATATTTTATAATAAAAATAAATATATTTTAGGTTCTCTCGGTCTAACGAACCCAGAAACGACCCTTCTTGTTAGCGTTTTAACTGCAGTAAATCTTGTACTACTAATTAATATATACTTTTTCCATTTATAAAAAGAATCAGAAAGTAGAAAAATGTATTTGGGGTTGAAGGTTTGGCGTATGGACTCCACAGCCTTGGATTTCACACTGTGCCAGATGTTACCGACAAATTTTGGACCATTGGTGCTTTCATAGCCAGCCAGATGTTGCTAAATTGGGTTGCTGCTGCTGGAAGTTTTAAAGTCTCCCAGATGTTTTTGGCCATTTTTGTTTTTATGATTATTATTATTAATTAGTAATTGGTTTCAGAGCCATTGTTGTGAGTGGGCTTTCAGATAGTTCTAAATGAGATTGTGGTTGTGGTTAACGTTGAATTCATAATCTGTGAGACGTTGACCAGGGTTTTGGGCCACTGTGTGTGGTTGTTATGTGACTTCCAGCCAACCCTCACCTATGGCAACCCTTGCTGTTTTGTTGTTGTGTGCCTTCCAAGTCATTTTGGACTTAGGGTGACCCCAAGGTGAAATTATCACCAGGTTTTCTGAGGCTGAGAGTGTGTGACATACCCAAAAGGGTTTCCAGGTGGAGCAGAGAATCAAACTGAGGTCTCCAGGTAACACCTAGCTTGACCACAGAACGTACGAAAGGGGTCTAGGAGTCACAGAGTGGCTGAAAATCAGCCAGCAATGTGATGTGGCAGCTAAAAAAGCCAATGTGATTCTAGGCTGTATCAGTAGGAGTTCCTTTACTTAGACACTGTAGTCCTACTGATGCAGGCCAAAATCACATTGGGTTTTTTAGTTGCTGCATCACACCGTCTCCCCTCCCTATTTTCTCCTCACAACAGTCCAGTGAGGAGGGCTCTGGTTGCAAAACCAAAAGAAGCAGAGACCGGTCTGGAATTTTCAAAAAAATCTTTGCAAAATTTGCAAGGGAGCAAGGAATGAAAATTAACCATCAAAGAGTGTTTTTTTGCAAAATTTGCAAGAGATTGAAAAAATCAAATTAATGATAAAAGAAGCATTGAATGGTAAATCCCATTTTGTGTTCCACTTCTCTCTTTTTTGCCTCCAACTTAGCCAAATATTTGCAAAGCTGGTTGCTGTGGTTGTGTTCCCACCAGTCTTTTCCAACTTCTGGTGGCACAAGGGTGACTCTATCAAAGGGTTCTCTGGGGCTGAGAGAGTGTGATGCACCCAAGGTCACCAAGGCTTCCATGGTGGAGCAGGGAATTGAACCGTGGTCTCCAGGGTACGTAGTCGGTGATCAAGCCATTTCCATCTCTCTTACTAGAAGTATTAATAATTATAACCAATATTTCTTCTTGCTCATTTCAAAAAAATCTTCCAGTCCAATGTTCAAACCACTGTACCTCATTGGGGCAAATAATTACAATTAACCATCAAAAATTTTTTATATGTGTATGCATCTTTGCAGTAGGAACACCCATATTCATGCATGCCTCCTCTTTCTGTCTTTTGCACACTCTCATGCACCACACATAGCGGCACGCCTCCCCTCCCCTCCCTCCCGCCCAGCTGTTCCCGGATTATTAATGCGCCGCGCCGATCTCGGTCTTTGCTTTGTAATCATTAAAACTATTAGAAGGGGAATGTTCGCTCGGAGCTAATGTCAGCCCTCTCTCTCTCTCTGTTCTGCTTTGCAAACGCTCACAATTAATGCCAATCAGGGAAGCCGGGGAAAAGGAGCCAACGCCAGAGCGCCGCGTCTGTTTGATCTCATTTGTCAGCTGCACTGTGTTGTACATTTTCATACAATTGCTATAAACATCGGAGGAGCGGGGGAGAAACCGGCGAGAAGCGGAGGGGGTTTTGGAAGGAGACTCGAGGATGGAGGTTTTGTGGATTCTTGTCCATTTCCACCCCCCTTTCAGTGCGCTCACCATTCTTCCGTGTGCATCTTCCGTGTGTGTCTGTGTTGTCTTCATTTTAATCGTGTTGCTTTCTTTCAGCCTGTCATTTAGGTCCTTTTCTCTTTCTTCTGTGAGGAGGAAGAGAAGAGAGTGGGCTTTTGCAGAACAGACATGGAGATCTTGAGCGATGCCTCGTGTTTTTCTCTGTTCTCACAGCTGTGTGAGAATTACCTGTGGCGAAATACTGGAGAGAAGTGGCTTTTTAAGGGATTTTTCTTTCTTTCCTCCACACACCAGCCATTCCTTTTCACAGAGTCAGGGAATCTTAGAGTTGGAAGAAACCTCCACGATCTATCTAGTCTAACCCTCTGTCATATAGGAATGGCTAAAGCATTCCTGGAAGATGGCAGTAAAGGTCCATAAAGACCTTCAAAGAAGGATCTACTCCATGATCAAGCAGCTCTTACAGCCAAAAAGTTCTTCCTAAAGTTTAGGAGGAGTCTCGTCTCTTGCCACTTGAATCTATAGGCCGTTTCCGCACTAGACTGTTATAGCGCGATTATTCCCCTTTCAACATCCTGTGGAATCCTGGGGTTTGCAGTTTAGGGAGGGGCCTTTGAGTCTAGTGGGAAAATGGCCCCGGTCTCTGTAGCGGCAGAAAACAAGCTGGTTCCGTCTTCTACATGAACTCCCTTCAAAGACGGCTCTAGCCCATTGCTTTCCAGACTGCGTGTTGCAATATGTTTGTGTGTCGGCTAGGAAGCATAGCTTGAATGTAGTGCCTCTCCTGCTACCCCAGCAGGCCAAGCCCAGGGGAAGGGGCTGCCTCTACCGCTGCCCCTGAAGACCCCAGTGAGGGCGGCGGCGGCAGCTGCAGGCCAGGCTTGCTTGGGTGGAGGGGCTGCCTCCACTTACTGCATAACTCACAGAATTACCGTGTCACGAAATCAGGCATGTCTGAAAAGTGTGTCACCAACATGAAAAATTTGGAAAGCTGTGCGCCAGCATGTAACCTCTCTGTCTTCTCTTCTCCAAGCTAAACGTACCGTACTTCCTCAGTTGTTCCTGCTAAGGCTTGCTTTCTGGACCTCCAGCCATTGGGTCACCCTTCTTTGGACACAGCCTTCTTGAACTAAAATGAACTCAGCCACTGCCCAGACTGGTGTATCCGTGGCATTGTAGCCTACCAGTGAGATTTCACAGTGATGCAGTGGCTAATTTTTTTAAATATCTAAAGGGATGCCATGAAGAAGATGGTGCGCTTGTGTTTTCTGCTGTCCTAGTGAAGTTAAATAGAAAGAAAAGAGATACCACCAACACCATAGAAAAAACGTCTGGATGGCCATCTTTTGGGAATGCTTTGATGGTGCCTTCCTCCATGACAGAAGGGGGTTTGATTGGATGGCCCTTGGGGTCTCTTCCAACTCTAGGATTCTATGATTCTACTTTCTTTTAGCCTTAGAGGAAGGCAGTTCTAAACGTTCTCTGAACAAAGTTTGCCAAGGAGACGGTTGCCGTATTTTTTGTGGTATTGTGGTTTGAATGTTGGAGTAGGACTCTGAGGGTCCAAGCCTTGAATTCCCTCCAAGCCATGGAAACCTACTAGGTGGCACATGGGACAAGTCATCCTTTCTCAACTTGAGAAACCTCCAGTGAATAAATCTTACTGAGAAGAACTTTTGAGAGTGTTTCCATAAGTTGAGGTCATAGAATCATAGAGTCAGAAGAGACCCTAGGGGCCATCCAGTCCAACCCCCTTCTGCCATCCAGGAAGACACACCAAAGAATTCCCAACAGATGGCCATCGAGCCTCTGCTTAAAAACTTCCAAAGAAGGAAGAGACCCCACCACACTCCAAGGCAGCATATTCCACAGCCAGACAGCTCTGACCATCAGGAAGTTCTTCCTAAGGTCCAGGTGGGAATATCCTTTCCTGCAGCTTGAATCCATTGCTCCTTGTCCTGGTCTCTGGAGCGGCAGGAGAACAAGTCCACTCCCTCCTCGACATGACATCCCTTCAAATATTTAAACAAGGCTCCTCTGTCCCCTCTCAACCTTCTCTTCTGCAGACTAAACTTTGCCTGCTCCTTAAGCCACTCCTCACGGGGCTTCATGGCTTCCGGACCCTCCACCATTTTGGTTGTCCTCCTCTGGACACGTTCCATCTTGTCCATCTCCTTGAACTGAGGTGCCCAGAACTGGACACAGGATTCCAAATGAGACCTCACCAATGCAGAATAGAGTGGTACCATTACCTCCCTTGATCTAGACACCAAACTCCTGTTGATGCAACCAAGAATTGTGTTGGCTTTCTTAGCTGCCTCATCACACTGCTGACTCATGTTCAGCTTGTGGTCTACCAAGACTTCTGGATCCCTTTCACACATACTGCTGTCCAGCCATGCGTCCCCCATCCTATATTTGTGCATTCCATTTTTTCTGCCTAAGGGCAGCACCTTACATTTCTCTCTGTTGAAATTCATTCTGTTAGCTTTGGCCCAGCTCTCTCTCCAATCTGTTAAGGTCCTTTCAAATTTTGACTCTGTCCTCTGGCATATTAGCAACTCCTCCCAGTTTGGTCAATCCAAAGTCAAGCAACTGTAACCAACAAAGCCACCGTGCCATGAATAACACTCCTTTCCTTTTTTAAAACGTTCACTGTTTCCCTCTGAAATCAAAATCAAAATAAATAACCTCAAATGGATAAGTATTCTCCCCGCCCTTCCGGGCTTGGAGAGAGTGTGCTGCGTTGCACCCACATCCAAACATGTTCATAGTGTATTAGGATTAAAGTTATTCTCCTGCTGATTTGCTAGATCGTCCTCTGTGTGCGTGTGTGTGTCCCTTTTCCTTGTGACTTCTCGCCTGTGTTGAACCTGTCTGATTTTAAGAACCTGATTCATCTCTCAGGAAGGGAGGACAATGGGACTGCTTTTGGGGTTGTTGTAGTATTTTAAAAGAGCTTTGTCTTGCAAAGTAGCATGGGGGCCTTGGGCATCCCGCCAAAGCGTAACCCGATTAAGCCAAGTTGGGCCTGCTCTCCGGAGGTTGTCCGTTGTAAGACATTCTGCCCCGGGAGTCTTGAATGGGACCCCATCTGTCGACTGGTAAATCCTTTTTTCTTTCCTCTTCTGCTTCTGCTCTTTTCTGTGTCTTGGATAATAGCACCCGCCTTTAAAAGGGCTGTGCGCCTGCCCCGCCGCCTCCTTCTCCTCGGTTGGTGCAAACAAATGCTTGGAGTACCGGGTGGTGAGAGAGAAAGCTGCCGGTGCGTTATGGAGATGCCCATTGTGTCCTCCATTCCGTGCAGGAGACGGCCGGGAGAGGGGCAGGACAATGGGGTGTGCAAGAGACGGGGCGAATCTGATCTCTCTCGAGACAACAGGAGCGAAAAATGAGGGCTTCCTTTCAGCCCTGATGGGTCTCTTTTTCAACATTACATCAAGGGCAAGGCGTCAGGCAGGCTGCAAGCGGGGAGACCCAGGATGTGAGGAAGCCAAGCATAAAAGTCTTGCCAAGAGGCGAGGAGGGCAGCCAGGCAGCCACAGGCTCGGGTGTAGGAGAGGCAAAAACCACAAGGGGTGCATCCTTTTCAAACTAGGGGAGGTTGCTAGGGGTGGCCAAGTTGTTTCATGTGTCTGTGTTTGGAGACTTCAAAGTTTATTGCAGTCTTTTTTTCATATTTTGTTTTTATTGGCTGGGTTACTTTTTCACTTTGGGGATTCTGGGAGGTATAGTCCAGAAGTTTTGTGGGACACAGCATGCACCTCTGACCTCTCTCATTATCAAGTACAGGAGAAGGCTGGGAGCTGTTGGTCTGAATCCTGCTGGTTGTGGGTGGGAACTGTGCAGCCCTCCAGCTGTGCTGGACTGCAACTCCCATCATTCTTGATAGCTGGCTGTCTGCTGGATTGGGAGCTGCAGTCCAACAAAATGTGGACAGACACACTTTACCCATTCTTACCCAGCTCCCTAATCTGCTTCTCCAAGCACTTCATGGTTTCTAGGCCTTCTACCATTTTGGTTGCCCTCCTCTAGACATGTCATGCTGATTCGGTGGGTTGAGTTTAATTGAGCTAACCCAATTAAAACCATGTGATTCAGTCCCACCTCTGAAAAATGGTATACCATCCTGAGTTCTGATGTGAGGTACATGTTCAATTTTGAGAAAAACTGGAAAATAACTTTTGCAGAAGTAAACCTGGAAATGGTTAATTGTGGGCATATTCGATATCACTTTGTATTGGACAAAAGAAAAGGTAGTAGCGAGAAGTAGCAAGAAGATGTTATGAGAATCAGCTATGCAGAGATAGAATCCTAGGGTTGGAAGAGACCCCAAGGGCCATCCAGTCCAACCCACTGCTATGCAGGAGCCCACCTCAAAGCACTTCCTTTGACAGATGGCCATTCAGCCTCATTTAAAAACTTCCAAAGAAGGAGGAGACTCCACCACACTCCATTCAGGCAGCAGCAGATTCCACTGCCAGACAGCTCTGACCATCTGGAAGTTCTTCCTGAGGTTCGGGTGGAATCTCCTTTCCTGCAGCTTGAATCCATTGCTCCTTGTCCTGGTCTCTGGAGCAGCAGAAAACAAGCCCACTCTCTCCTTGACATGCCATCCTTTCAAATATTTAAGCATGGCTGTCATGTCCCCTCTCCACCTTCTCTTCTGCAGACTAAACTTCCCAAGCTCCCTAAGTTGCTCCCCAGAGGGCTTCATGGCTTCCAGACCCTTCAACATTTTGGCCGCCCTCCTCTGGACATGCTCCAGCTTGTCAATGTCCTTCTTGAATTGAGGTGCCCAGAACTGGACACAAGATTATTCCAGATGAGGTCTGACCAATGCAGAATAGAATGGTACTGTTACCTCCCTCGATCTAGACACCATACTCCTATTGATGCAACCAAGAATCATGTTGGCTTTCTTGACTGCTGCATCACACTGCTGGCTCATGTTCAGCTTGTGATCCACCAAGACTTCTGGATCCTTTTCACACGTGCTGCTATCCAGCTACGTGTCCCCCATCCTATATTTGTGCATTCCCTTTTTTCTGCCTAAGTGCAGGACCTTACACTTCTCTCTGTTGAATTTCATTTTGTTCGCCCTGGCCCAGCTCTCCAATCTATCCAGGTCATTTTGAATTCAGATCCTGTCCTCTGGCGTATTAACCACCCCTCCCAATTTGGTGTCATCTGCAAATTTGATGAGCATGCCCTCTATTCCTTCATCCAAGTCATTGATAAAAATATTAAACAGCACTGGGCCCAGGACAGAACCCTGTGGCACCCCGCTAGTCACTTCTCTCCAGGATGAAAAGCAGCCATTCGTGATCACCCTTTGGGTTCGGTCGGTCAACCAATTACAAATCCAACTAACAGTACCTCTGTCCAGCCCACATTTTACCAGCTTCATTGCAAGAATGTCATGGGGAACTCTGTCAAAGGCCTTACTGAAATCGAGATATGCTACATCCACAGCATTCCCCTCATCTATCAAGCTAGTAACCCTATCATAAACAGAGATAAGATTAGTCTGGTGTGACTTGTTTCTGAGAAATCCATGCTGACTTCTCGTGATTACCGCATTGCTTTCTAAGGGTACAAGATAAGGGTACGAGAGCTTCTGCTTGCTCCCAAGATGAAGGGTATATAAATAGCAGTAGGCCTGGGAAAATACCTGTGCTGGTGGGGCTGACATGTAAGACTTCATCCAGTCACTGGTACGTGTGCCAGAATTTTCCAATGTAAGGTATAAAACATGTGACCACCGTAGATGCTTTAGTCTCTGCAACTTTACCAAAGGCCGCTGTGTTTCTTGCTTTTCCCAATCCATGATCCTTTTTGAAGCTGTTGGCAAAGTTATCAAGATCAAGTAACGTGTGATTTAACATGCAACCCTGGTCGCAGAAGGGCAGCCCTTTGGATGAATCGTTAAGGGGTCCAAGCTGAAGCGTGGATTCCCCACTTTTTGCAACGGCTATAACAGAATTTTTTTGTAGTGCTAATTCTGCTTTTATTTTTTCGCCTCTTAATATAACGTGCAAACACACACACACACACACACAAATGAAGCAGTATCTCCTCTCAGAGTGATTTTGGTTTGTTGGGTGAGCTTTGACAGTAGCGTAATTTATAATTCCATTTGTAATTTTCCATCCGGCATCTGTCTCTGGTTCCTTGCTTGTCAACATAGATCTGGGCACTCTTCCCCAACTGGCCCTCTTCCAGAACTGCGAGGCACTCTGCCCCCCTCTGATTTTCAGTGTCTGTCACTGAAAGCTTGAAAATAAGCTCCCGTCCTCTCTTGTCTCTCCCCACCTGTCCCCACCTGTAATTCTAAGCACAGATTTAGTATCCCTTATACAAAATTTCAAAATGCTCCAAAATCCAAAACTTTTGCAAAGTGGAAACCAATGTTCTTCCTGCATATGGAACATGTGGAAATTAAGGAGGCTCACTTGGGACCATCTCCATTTGTAATTCTACTCACGGGTTGAGTACTCCTCACTCAAAAATTCAAAATACTCCAAAATCTGAAACTTTTGAAAAGTGGAACCCAGTTTTCTTCCTGTAGGGAACATGTTCCTTCATGTTCCCTATAGGAAGAAGGCAAGAGGAGAAGAACTGATGAAAAGATGGGACTCCCACATTGGAAGAATGACATATCGTCTCGTTACGTATATGCAAATATTCTAAAATCTGAAAAAAATGCAAAATTCAAAACACATTTGGGCCCAGGCACTTCGGATAAGGGATACTTAGCCTATATTGAGGAAGCAGTGTGGAGTTGTGGCTGAGCTTTGCAGTAGCTATGGAAAGCCATTGGAGGGTCTTGGACAAATCATACTCTCTCAGCCTCAGAGGAAGTTTATGGTAGAAGATCTTTGAGAAGATCTTGCTGAGAAGGTGCTGTGAGTTGAAGGCAGGACTCCAGATGAGGCTTGACCATCACAGAATAGAGTGGGGCTGTGGCTTCCCTCACTTTGGAAACTAAGCTTCTGTTAATGCAGGCTAAAAATGGCATTTGCCTATTTTGCTGCAGCATCACACAACTGGCTCATGTTCAGGTTATGACCAACAATAATCCCATCACCCTCCTCTTTTCTTAAGATTTTGGTGGCCAAACATGCTGGGAGTAGCTGGGAGTCAAGCTCTCCTCTTTCCTCTCTGTTTTTCTGTTTCCACATGCTCAGGAAGGGATTCTGAAGGCAGCTGGTGTTCATTTTGTCTGTTGTAGCTACAGAAAGATCAACTAAAGGAGAATCCTGCTCTTTTCAGCAGAAGCTTTGTTTCTCATGAGGCTTGCTCCAGACATGCTTCTATAATTGAAAATCTGTGTTTCTCCAGCCGTACTCACCATAGTCTCAGTGACGATGCTGCCAAAACGCTTCCAGCTGGATGAAGGTTGAGGAGGAGAAGGAGGGGCTGGGTTGATCTAAAAATCTTTATAAAACAGTGATTCACAGAAGCTTTGTTAACTAAGGTATACCTGTATGTATAAAAAGCAAAGCTCCATGCAGAAATGCGATACCAGGCGGAAAGGAGGGTTGGGAATTCTGGGTTGGGCATACTGAGACCCTTGGAATGCTGGATGTGGCCCTCTGGTTTTTCAGATATGGTAGTGAGAAGTAATACAGTTGGCCCTTCATGTTTGCTAGGGATGGGGCACTGGACCTCCACAAAAGTGGAAAAATCGCAAATAGCAAAGTATATGTGTCTGTGGGAAGGGGGCTAAGTCACGGTGGAGCCGGGCACGGGGGCAACCCAGGGTCCCAGCCAGCAAAGAACAAGGGGTTGGAGAAACTTACAAATAATCAAATCTGTGAAAGTGAAACCTGCAAATGTGGAGGGCCATCTCTTGTTCTACTTTGGTCAGGTGAAGGTGTCAAAGCAGGAAGTAACCAGAAGTGTATCAAAAAATACATATATTTAGTTGGCACCTAAAAAGGGTTGGGAAGCCTTTAGTAGATCTCAAGCTGAATATGAGTCAACAGTGTGATGTGGCAGCTAAAAATGCCAATGCAGTTCTGGGCTGCATCAGTGGGAGTCTAGGTCAAGGGAAGTGATGGTCCCACTCTGTTCTGCTTTGGCAGGACCCCACCCTGGAATAATCCTGTGTCCAGTTCTGGGCACCCCAGTTCAGGAAGGCAGTGGACGAGCTGGAAGGTGTCCAGAAAAGAGCAACCAAAATGTACTGTCTTTATTACAGTCCAAAGACCCTCCAGTATGGCAAACATATAAACATATGAAATACAGACAGGAAGTATAAAACCAAATAAAAGCCTGTATATACCATCTGCTGTTAAAGTATTTAATGCCAAGATAGCTGCTCAACTGCTGTTTGGTTCTAATATATGGATTGGTGGACTAACGTCTGAGTCAGACAAGCAGCAGGCAGTGCTTTTGAGGGCTGTCCTCCAAATCCCAGCTGTGTTCCAAATTGTATGCTCTTGCTCAAAACTGGGGAAAGCCCTTTATCAACAAGGGCTTGGTGGCAACCAAAATGGCCAAAAGTCCAAAAACTATGAAGCCCTTTGAGGAGTGACTTAGGGAGCTGGAGCTGTTTACCCTGGAGAAGAGAAGGTTAAGATGAGACATGATAGCTATGTTTAAATATTTGAAGGGGTGTCATATGGAGGATGGAGCAAGCCTGTTTCCTGCTGCTCCAGAGACCAGGACATGGAGCAATGGCTTCAAACTTCGGGAAAAGAGATTCCACTTAAACATTAGGGAGAATTTGCTGATGGTAAGACTATGCTGCTGCCTGAATGGAGTGTGGTGGAGTCTCCTCCTTCTTTGGAGGTTTTTAGGCAGAGGCTGGATGGCCTTTGGTCAAAGGGAGCCCTTTCATTGTGTCTTCGTGCCTGGCAGAAAGTGATTGGACTGGATGGCTCTTGGGGTCTCTTCCAGGTGGGCAGAGAGAGGGCATAGCAGTAAATACAGTGGAGAGGATGGAAGACAGCTTCTTGCAAAATCTTGGGACAAGCTTGTCAGGAATTTGGAATAAGAGGGGAATCATAATTCTAGAGCATGCTGGAAGAGTCTGGAGAAAGATAGAATTACGGTGTGCATCAATTACTATCTTAATATTGATGTGGTGGTGGGTTGAATTGGGCCACCTGTTGTGTCTCTTTCAGCTCGAGAAGAATCTTGGTTGTGAACAGAGTCAGGGTGATGTACGCACATACACACACACAGAGTGTACAGTGCATTCCCAAAGTGGTTTAAGCATTGAACTACAGCTGTGGAGAACATGGTTCAATTCCCCTCTCAGCCATTGAAAATCGGCTGGGTGACCTTGGGCGTGTCACACACTCTCAGCCCCAGGAAACCCGTGATAGGTTTGCGAAGGCACAAAACAACAAGACCATAAGTAATTTTTTTTTTAAAAAAAGAAAATTGGATATTTATTAATTTTTCCCAACCCTGAGAAAGGAAGTAATCTAGTCTGCATGCACAGGACAGCGATTTCTACGTTCCCCCCCTGCTTCCCTTGGCCTGATTTTTAAACCGATAGGCCCTCTCTGCTATTTTAAAGATGTTTGCGTCCTTTTAAAAATGGAAATCATGGGGAAAAAGAGAAAGGTTAGCAGACAATTACCCTTGACTCCTACATGCTAATATAATCTTGAACCGTATCTCCAGCACAGCAGCGAAAATTGCTTTCCAGATTAACATTTAATTATTAACAGGGTCTGTTGGCGCTGTGCTTTGAGCATGTTCCTTTTTTTTTTCACCCCAACAGCAAATGAACAAAACGGAAAGATTTCTGATGGAGACGTTGATGGAAGGAACATTCTGAATGTGTGTGTTGTGTGTATGTTTGTTGCATGAGAGGGCGGGCGTCAGAACAACTCCAGCCAGGGGAAGGTCACTGTGCCACCCTCTGCTTTTTAATGGCCAGCCCTTTGGCAAGGTGCAGTTGAACACTTCCCGTCATTTACAAGGGGGTGACCTTTCTGCAGATTAACTCCTTTCCAGCTTGCCTAATCGAGCCTTTTCTCCTGTTTTCCTTTATTGGCCTCCCCACCAAAGGCACCAGATCCCGTCTGATCTTGGAAGCTAAGCCGGGTCAGCCCTGGTTAGTCCTTGGATGGGAGACCATCAAGAAACCCTACATGCTGTAGGCTCTATTTCAGAGGAAGGAACTAGAAAAACTACCTCTGGGTATTCCTTGCCGAACAAAACCTCGTGAAATTCATGGGGTCACCATAAGTTGACAGGCAACTTGAAAGCACATATGCACACACAGCATGCTTTTGTTTAAAGACCTTCAATGAAGGAGAATCTGCCAACTTCTGAGGCACCCCATAATAGCTCTTAGAGCCAAGAAGTTCCTCTTAATGTTTAGGTAGAATCTCTTTTCTTGTAGTTTGAATCCGTCGGTTTGTGTTCTAGTCTCTGCAGCAGCAGCAAACAAGAGAACGTTCTCCATCTTCTCTGTGACATCCCTTTAGATATTTAAGGCCAAAAACAAGCACTCTCCAATTTCTGCGTTCCTTCAGATGATTAATGATGGCTCTGTCGTATCATCGCTTCTCTTCTCTTCTCTTCTCTTCTCCAAACTAAACATATCCAGCTCTCCAAGCCATTCCTGATGGGGCTTGGTGATTTCCAGACCTTTAACTCTCTTGGTGGCCTTCCTTTGGACATATTCTTGCATTTCCTTCTTGAATTGTGGTGCCCAGAACTGGACACAGGACTCCAAGTGAAGTCCAGCTAAAGAAGAATTTTGTTGCTTTGTGCCTTCAAGTCATTTCTGACTCAGAGTGATGCTAAAGGGCCAGATTTGTTCAGAGAGGGCTGAGATAGTGTGACTTCTCTAAGGTCTTCTAGTAGGTCTCCATGGCCAAATGGAGATTCAAACCCTGAGCACACAGAGCACACAATAGGCATCTGGAGATCACAGTTCAGATCCTCCCATGTCCGTGATAGTCTAGTGAGGGGTAACTTTGGGTGCATCACACTCTCTCAGCCTCAGAGGAGGGCCAAGCAAACTCTCTCAGAATAAATCTAGCCAAGAAAACTCTAGAATATTGGTTCAGGAAAACATAAAAGGCACTCAACAGCATATATATGCTGCTGTGAGGTTCTACCATGGGCCTTCTCTGGGCCTGAGAGTGTGAGATATGCCCAAGGTCAACCATTGGATTATTGTGGCCATCTGGGCAAGTCTCACTCTCTCAGCCTCGGAGGAAGGCAGTGGTGGCAAATGTCTTTTGAAAAAATCTGGCCAAGATTCTCAGGTTGCCTTCGAATCACTGTAAACTTAAAATGTTTTGCAAGAACACACGCACGCACACACACACACATACTTTCTAAGATTATACTGTAATGGTTCCCCGTAATACCATGGTAGCCCTGGACCTGTGTTCAGATCCAACCATCAGTAATTAAAGTTACTAGGTAGGATTTGGCTATTTTGCATTTTCTTGCACCCAGTAATCTCCTTCAGGGAATTCCTAGGTCAAAAAATAACTAACCTGATGCATAGAAATGATCATTGTGGAAAACGTAATGTATATTCCTGGCTACGGTTTGGAATCTGTAGTTAGAATTTGTGATGCTGTTTAAACCCAAAAGCTGAGAGGGATTGTGAATAATATGTTGTGTCCCCAGATGTTCAACAGGTTAGGGACCAAAGCATCGTCAAACACTGCAAATTGTCCAAATACGGAACCCAGTCCTTTTTTTTTTTTTTTAGCTTGCAAATGCATTTTGGCTGCTGAAAAATGTAAATGGCACACTATGTGTCACTTGTGAATGTGTGCAAAAGCCAAATAACACAGTCTATTGGGAGGAAAAGTAGTGGATGGCCACAGAAGCACGTGGAGACGTGAGGAAATAGTTTGAAAGAGTAAACTGTGTGTCCTGTATGATTGTAATTGAGAAGGGCCAAAAGAGCAGAGGGTCAAAAAGAGGGATGCCTGTGATAGGAAAAAGGAGCGAGGAGCATCAGGGAAGCAGCGGATGAACTGGAAATGATCGCTGGGGGAAGAGGTAGCAATATCAGAAGAAAAGAGAGTTCGCTATTGTGTGTAAGGAACAGGTAACAATTGCACGGGGAAGATGTAGTGACTTCACAAGGTAAAGGTAATAATCCAGTGAGGAAAAGGAAACAGCCCTACAAGGAACAGTCCCTTGCAGAACAGGAAGCAATCCTATGTGGAAATGGTGATAATTCCGCGAGGAACAGGAGACAATCCCAGAAGGAACAGCTAGCAATTTTATGAGGAGTGTGTCTCAGAAAGAAAAATTAATAGTCCCACAAGGAGCAAGTAACAATCCTTCGAGGAACAGGAAAGCAATCCCCTGTGGAAAAGGTAATAATCCGATGAGGAGCAGAAAAGAGTCCCATAAGGAACAGGTAGCAAATGGGTGAGGAATGTTTAATAATCTGGTGAGGAACCAGTAGCAGTCCCATGAGAAAAAAAGGATAATCCCATAAAATAATAGAATCATAGAGTTGGGAGAGACCTCGGGGGCCATCCAGTCCAACCCCCTACTATGCAGGAACATCCATCAAAGCCCTCCTAAGAGATGGCCATTCAGCCTCTGCTTAAAAACCTCCAAAGAAGGAGGAGACTCCACCACACTCCACGGAGGCGGCATATTCCACAGCCGGATAGCTCTGACCGTCAGGAAGTACTTCCTGGGGTTCAAGTGGAATCTCCTCTCCTGCCGCTTGCATCCATTGCTCCTTGTCCTGGTCTCTGGAGCAGCAGAGAGCAAGCCCTCTCCTTCCTCAACATGACATCCCTTCAAATATTTAAACATGGCTCTCCTGTCCCCTCTTAACCTTCTCTTCTGCATACTAAACATCCCCAGCTCCCTAAGGCGCTCGTCATAGGGCTTCATGGCTTCCAGGCCTCTCACCATTTTGGTCCTCTGGACACGCTCCAGGTTGTCCATATCCTTCTTGAACCCAGAACTGGACACAGGATTCCAAATGAGGCCTGACCAATGCAGAATAGAGTGGTATCATCACCTCCCTTGATCCCAATGCCATACTCCTGTTGATGCAACCAAGAGTCGCATTGGCTTTCTTGGCTGCTGCATCACACTGCTGGCTCATGTTCAGCTTGTGGTCTATGAAGACTCCTAGATCCCTTTCATGCGTACTGCTATCCAGCCACGTGTCCCCCATCCTATATTTATGCACTCCATTTTTTCTGCCTAAGTGCAGGACCTTACATTTCTCTCTGTTGAATTTCATTTTGTTCGCCTTGGCCCAGCTCTCCAATCTATCCAGGTCATTTTGGATTTTGATCCTGTCCTCTGGCGTATTAACAACCCCTCCCAATTTGGTGTCATCTGCAAATTTGATGAGCATGCCCTCTATTCCTTCATCCAAGTCACTGATAAAAATATTGAACAGCACTGGGCCCAGGACAGAACCCTGTGGCACCCCGCTAGTCACTTCTCTCCAGGATGAAAAGCAGCCATTCGTGATCACCCTTTGGGTTCGGTCGGTCAGCCAATTACAAATCCAACTAACGGTAGCCCTGTCCAGCCCACATTTTACTAGCTTCGTTGCAAGAATGTCATGGGGAACTCTGTCAAAGGCCTTACTGAAATCGAGATATGCTACATCCACAGCATTCCCTTCATCTATCAAGCTAGTAACTCTATCATAAAAAGAGATCAGATTAGTCTGGCATGACTTATTTCTGAGAAATCCATGTTGACTTCTCGTGATTATCGTGTTGCTTTCTAAGTGATTAGAAACTGACTGCTTAATGAAAAGAGTGTAAAGAACCCCTGAGGTAGCCTGCAATGAGAATCAACAATCTGTACACAGGTGATATTGCATGCAAGTTTTCTTAATAGTTAATAACACTCCAATCCCACTTTAACTGGCATCATTGAATCCTGTAGGATTCTGTGAATTGTAGTTCGGTGAGGTGCTAAAACTCTCCAGCTGAGCATTCTAAGTGACCTCTCCCTGAATAGCAAATTGTAAAATCATCCAGTTAGAAGGGATCCTAGTCCAAAGTCACTCCCAAAAGATGGCCTTCTGGACTGACTCTGTTTAAAAATTTCCAAAGAAAGACATGAGCTGAGCTAAGTGTTAAGAGAAGCATGTACAGGAAATGGAAGAAGGGGGAAACCACCAAAGAAGAATTTAAGCAAGTAGCCAGGAGATGTAGGGAGGAGCTCAGAAAGGCCAAAGCACAGAACGAGCTTAGGCTGGCCAGAGACATTAAAAACAATAAAAAGGGCTTTTTAAAATATGTCCACAGCAAAAGAAAAAAGAAGGAGACGATAGGGTCACTGCGCAGAGAAGATGGCGAATTACTCACAGGGGGAAGAGAAAAGGCAGAACTACTAAACACCTTCTTTGCCTCAGTATTTTCCCAGAAGGGGGAGCAGGTGAGGAAGCTCCTTGTCCTGGTCTCTGGAGCAGCAGAAAACAAGCCCCCTCCTTCCTCTACGTGGCATCCCTTCAAATATTTAAACATGGTTATCATGTCCCTTCTTAACCTCCTCCTCTGCAGACTAAACATACCCAGCTCTCGAAGTCTATCCTCATAGGGCTTCATGGCTTCCAGGCCTCTCACCATTTTGGTCGCCCTCCTCTGGACTTGCTCCAGCTTGTCAATATCCCTCTTGAATTGGGGTGCCCAGAACTGGACACAGGATTCAAGATGGGGTCTAACCAAAGCAGAGTAGAGTGGTACCAGTACCTCCCTTGATCTAGACACCATACTCCTATTGATGCAGCCGAGAATTGCATTGGCTTTCTTGGCTGCCGCATCACACTGCTGACTCATGTTCAGCTTGCGGTCTATGAAGACTCCTAGATCCCTTTCACACGTACTGCTTCCCAGCCACGTGTCCCCCATCCTATATTTCTGTATTCCATTCTTTCTACCTAAGTGTAGGACCTTACACTTCTCTCTGTTGAATTTCATTTTTTTCGCCTTGGCCCAGCTCTCCAATCTATCCAGGTCATTTTGAATTTTGATCCTGTCCTCTGGCGTATTAACAACCCCTCCCAATTTGGTGTCATCTGCAAATTTGATGAGCCTGCCCTCTATTCCTTCATCCAAGTCATTGATAAAAATATTAAACAGCACTGGGCCCAGGACAGAACCCTGTGGCACCCCGCTAGTCACTTCTCTCCAGGATGAAAAGCAGCCATTCATAATCACCCTTTGGGTTCAGTCGGTCCACCAATTACCAATCCACCTAACAGTAGCCCTGTCCAGCCTGCCTTTTACCAGCCTCTTTGCAAGAATGTCATGGGGAACTTTGTCAAAGGCCTTACTGAAATCAAGATATGCCACGTCCTCAGCATTCCCTTCATCTATCAAGCTTGTAAGCCTATCATAAAGAGTTGAGAAACAGGAAACAATTCTGTGAGGAACAGGTAACATCCCATGAGCGAAAGATACAATCCCATAAGGAACAGGAAACAATTCCATGCTTTTATTTCTTTTTCCCCTCTATTTCTTTTTTATTTTTATTTTTATTTTGTCTCACTTTGTTTTTATCTTGTCTCCTTTTTTAAAATCTCCATCATTCTTAATGCACCTAAAAAATTAAAGTTTTTGTTTGTTTTAAACACAACTGCTGCTTCTTTCCCATTTCTCTCTGAGTCTGTGTGGGGGGGAGCAAACAAACTGAGCATCAGAATTTTGCGCCACCCTCCTGTCTAATCCAGGGACCTGGATCAGTGCCTTTTATCGCCTGTTGATATCAGGGGAAAGGATGCATGTCCTGTCCTCCAGCATCCCTTAAAACAGGTGTCCCCAAAGGCAAGAGAGAGGGAGAATTTTTTAAAAAAAGTCGTGGAGACCCTGACCTTATAAATAGCTCCAATTTTTAAGGATGGGCTTCTGAAATTAGCCGGCGTTACAGAAAAGGCTGTGAAATGGGAGGTTGTAAAATGTTGACTGTAAGGGTGACCTTCGTGTAAGAAGGAAGGACAGCCATTTAAAAAAAAATACAGAGAGGGAGGGTGGTGGATATTCAAAGTTGTGAGTGAACAGATTAGATATTGTGAGTGTGATCTGCAGACCCCCCTATAGTCCCCTCTCTGGATGCATTCATTTTGCTCCATAATTCCCCAGAATGGACTCTAGAGGGCATTCCCACCACCTTGGAAGACTTAGCGGTCACACAAAATTTTTGCAAAATTTTCTTTTTAGCCCTGAAGTCGTGTACTCTCGGCGGCACCTGGCCCCCCCAGAAAGAACTTTTTCACCCTTCAATGCCCCCTAGGGGACAAGGGGGCATTGCCATCATGTTTTGGGCTCACTCTGGGCCAATTTAGTCCTAGGAGCAGCTTATTTTTAAAGGGGAAGTGGCTTCCACTTGTTTCCTGATGTTTTTTTAAAAAAGTCTTCTCCTAGACCCAAAATGGCCCAGAAAGACCCCAAAACAGGGTGAAAACATTTTGCATTTGGGGTCAAAACATTGCTTTTTATATTTTATTTTGGGAGTAATGTGGTACAATGGTTTTGAATGTTGGATTACAACCCTGGAAACCAGGGTTCGGTTCTCTGCTCAGCCATGGAAACCCATTGGGCGCATCACACTCTCTCAGCCCCAGAAAACTCTCTGATCGCTTTGCCTTAGGGCTGCAATAAGTCAGAGATAACTTGACATGCACACAGCAAACACAATGTGGTTCCCATCCCTGGCAGAGTGGGAGAGATTTTTAAAATGTCATTACTGTTTTCAGGTAGAAGCTTGATATCAGGAGGATTCCATAAAATTTGGAACGGATTTAATGAAATTTAGTACCATTATTGGAAATAGTTGTTGAAAATTGTCTTTATTAATAAGCAGAGGCAATTCCAAAAGAAATGCACAGCACTTCCGACAAGTTTGTTCTGGATCCCAGGAGTGCTCAGTTAAATGGCTAAAAATATGCATGTTTCTTAGAGTGATTAACATACAGAACTTAATAAATCAAACTTAATTCTTATTTGACCGTGTCATATGTATTTTAACGTTTGCATTCTGTGATTTTTTCAGCTTTTTTAAAAAAAATTGTCAACCGCTTTAAGTCCCAACAAGGAAAAAAGCATACTGATGATAATGATAAATAAATGAATAAATTAGCAGAATGTCTCAGATTCAGCCTTCTTCCGTTGCTCACATCTCAGAGGCAGCTCAGTTCATTTTGAGCAGCCAACGAAGATGGAACTGCGGACAGTTTGCTAATTAATTTACTGAGTCCTGTTTGCTAATCAGTCCAATAAATATGTATGTGTAGATACAGTTAGATTTAGTTCAGGGAGTGCTCCTGACTTGCAACCTCCGCAAGTAAGATCGTGCAAACCACCAGCCTTGTGGTACCGAAAACTTGGTTCCGGTTCTGTCTTGGCATACGGCCAGACAAAACTACACAGCAGCGGGTGAGATCCAAAAGTAACTTTATTCATTGCAACGAAACAAAGGTTGCCCCAGGGAATGAGATTTCCACAAAAAGCAACCAAACAAAGACCATTTCCGCACGAGGCTGTTATAGCGCGATGATTCCACTTTCAACCTCCTCTGGAATCTGGGTTTGCAGTTTCGGAAGGGGCCGGCTGGCCCCTCCCGAAACTGCAAACCCCAGGATTCCAGAGGAGGTTGAAAGTGTAATCATCGCACTATAACAGCCTCGTGCGGAAATGGCCAAGAGGAGGCACTATTCTTTATACATTTCTACCTGTTAATGAGTCTCCAATTACATCACTTATCTTCAAACCTGGTAGGCATCAGGTATCAAGATAAGGTTAGGGAATTAACAAATTAAATTCTCCAACCTCTTATACGAGCTATAGGCTGCCAAAGTTTAAATTCTTTCGTTGTTACCCATGTGTTATATTTCTTCTAAGTGCTCATCTTCAAGGCCATTTGCTTGGGCGTCTTCAGCTTCAGAGAACAGAACAGAGCTGTCCTTTTAGCATCAAAGCAGCAGGCAGCTTTTAAGGAAAAGTTATTTCCTTACTGTTCTAGAACTGTAGAGTTGGAAGAGACCCCAAGGGCTATCCAGACCTACCCCCTTCTGCCATGCAGGAAGACACCATCAAAGCCCTCCCTTGGACAGGTGGACATTTCGTTTTCAAAGAAGGAGGAGACTCTACCACACTCCTTTGAGGCAGCAGCACATTCCACTCTCCAAACTGCTCTTACTGTCAGGAAACTCTTCCTCATGTTTAGACAGAGTCTGTTTTCCTGTGGTCTGAAGCCATTGCTCTGTGTCCCAGTCTCTAGAGCAGCAGAAAACAGGCTTGCTCCATTCTTCATATGACATCCCTTCAAATATTTCAACATGGCTATTACATCCCCTTTCTTCTCCAGACTAAACATCCCTAGCTCCCTAAGCCACTCCTCAGAGGGCTTCATGGTTTCCAGGCCTTCTGCCATTTTAATGGCCCTCCTCTGGACACCTTCCAGCTTCTCCATCTTGTTCCTGAACTGTGATGCCCAGAAGTGGACACAGGATTATTCCAGGTGGGGTCTGACCAAAACAGAATAGAGTGGTGCCTTCACTTCCCTTGACCTGAACACTAGACTCTTATTGATGCAGTCCGGAATCACATTGGGTTTTTTAGCTGCTGCATCATGACTGCTGGCTCTTGTTCAGCTTGGGGTCTACTAAGACTCCTAGAGCCTTTTCACATGTATTGCGGTCAAGCCAAGTATCCCCCACCTTATGTTCTATCATCCCCTGGTCTCTCCTAACATTCATGCTTAAAATGGTGGCAACGTTTGTTCTGAAGTGCCTCCGTGCATGTCACCACTGTTGAATATAATGAGATGCAAGCATTCACAAATTCTGTTGTTTGTGGGGCTTTCTGGAACAGAACCCCTTCATATATGGACAGCCCACTGTATGTGGCATTGCACTCTCTAGGGGTTTGTGGCACTGTGTTTGGGAGCTGTAGTTGCTTTAAATCCCTTTTTTGCAAACATAGAATATACTCTTTCTGTTTCTCCCCCTTCTTCCTTCCTTCCCTCCATCCCTCCTTCTATACTTTATTTCTCCCTTTTTCTGTCTCTTCCTTTTGCTGACTTGCTCTTGTTTGCAATCTTTTTCTCCTCCTCTTTTAAAAAGGTCCTGCTGCTGTTCCTTACCTTGGGTAGCTTTATTTTAAAGTCCTCCTTTTAACCCCCTCCCTGCCTCAACCTTCACACAAAATCCTGAGCCAAAAAGGAGCAGCTTATGATGATTATAAATAGGACTGACCTTACCAGCAGGTGACCTGGCTGTGCCGAGGCTGGCAGTGGAATTAGGTCTCCAACCTGTTTTTAAAAAGTTCCTTTTTTTAGGGTGCCCTGGGAGAACAGGTGACATCAAAGCTTCACTCCAGGTTCAGGTGACTTTATTTTATTATAGTTTTGTTGAGGTTTTTGCTGCTAATTGAGAGTGACGTGACCTTTTTTCTGGCTTGAAAGTGCCACAGGAATTTAATGCACTTGTGTGTTCGCTGATGCTCGCCAGCAATCACTCGTCACTTGTGAAGTTGTCACGCAGGTTGAGCGGCCCAGAAAAGAATATGCTAGGATCGATGATGGTGAAGATGGAAGGAGAATTCCCCCGATAATGGGACACAGGGCAGCTTACAACACAATGTACAACAAAACAGATTAAAAATTATGCAGAAACTCAGAACTCAGTATTGCCTACTAAGGAGGAATAGTTGTTGTAATTGACTGAAATAGAAAAAAAAATGGACAAATGACCTGGAGACTTTTGTCAAAGATTGGATTGCGTTGCATTTCTAAAAGATGGGATTGCAGAAATGTTGCAGAAAAAAAGAAAATGATTTGGTTAAGTTTTGACTCTCACAAGAAGCAAGATTTGGTTATTGGAAGAAATGAGTGTTGTAGTTTTAGAGAGAGAGGTACGATTATGTTATAGGTACTGTAATTTCCATGGTCACTTGTACTCAACAAACTTCGCTCAGAGTTAAACAGCAGTGTTTCTTTGTAGCAAAGCAAGCAACACAGCACGCTTCTTCCAAAGTTGCTGAAACTAAATCATACATGGGGTTCACAGGTTTTATAACTTTCCATACAAATGTAAGTGCAATAAGCTGTGATGGAAAAGATAATAAATCTCACATTTAGACATTTTCCAGTTTAGACATTTTCCGAGACCCTCCATTATTTACATGTCTTTCATCCTTGAAGCAGGGCTAAGTTCCAGTCTTCTTATCTTGACCGTGGCTAGTTCCCATAGCACCTTCCTCACACTTTTGTTTTTCCCCTCTGATCTTTTTCCCCTTGGCCAGATACATTGTAGTGATGAATAATAAAGGAACGAACCATTTGGTGCTCTGGAAGACCTTAGCACAGTGGTTCTCAACCTTCCTAATGCCGCAACCCTTTAATACAGTTCCTCATTTGTGGTGACCCCCAACCATAAAATTATTTATTATTTACAATGCCGCCCCCCGGCAAAAGCTGCCTCACCGGCCAGGAATGAGGGGGCGGGCAGGGAGGGAAAGAGGAGCCGTGCATCTCCCCTCGGGGAAAAAACTCCAAGAACCCCCCCCAGGCTCTGCTTCTGCTTCGCTTTCGTTTCCACTGGGGGGGCAAGTGTGGGAAAAGTTTCTGGGGTGTCAACCCTAGCCGGAGGGGGTCCCAGAGCCTTTGTCTTTTGCGTGGGGCACAGCTCGCCTCCCCGGAAAAGCGCCGTCTTGCAGCCCCCCAGCCCTTCAGCAGCGCCCCCCTCCGTGGCGAGTGGGGCAAGGGCCGTGGCGAGGAGGGGGCCTGCCCCCCATGCTGCTGCCACCCCCGCAAGCTGGCCTGTCAGACGGGAGGTTCTCCTGGTAGCGGAGAAGGGGAGCGATTTCTGTCCCTTCTGAACAGGAGGCAGGAGGATGCGAGTGCATGGCTCGCGCTTGCACACCACCACTCCTGCTGTGACGACGCTGTGGCCGCACGCGCTCCCACCAAAGGGGACAGGAGGACGCGAGCACGTGGCTCGCGCTTGCACACCACCACCGAGGAGGGAATGGAGCCTAAGACCATTGGAGATACGTATTCTCCGATGGTCTTAGGTGACCCCTGTGAAAGGGTCATTCGACCCCCAAAGGGGTCGCGACCCACAGGTTGAGAACCGCTGCCTTAGCAAGCTTCAACCAGATACATAGTTGCAATCAAAAATTGGCAATTGATATTTTGTAACTCTGTCAGACTCTAATAATGCCAAAGCTAGCGAATCTATTCTAATACATATTCTAATACACGTTCAGCTAAATACTTACGACAGGAGCCATACATCCTGACAGGTACACACTCTCAGCCCCAGAAAACCCTGTGATAGGTTCTTCTTACGGTCGCCATAGGTTGGAAACAACGTGCAATGCATAACTGCCAAAAAAATAAAATCCACTTTTCTTTTTGTCTATATTTCTTAACCTACTTTTCTGTCTTCTCTTTTGCTACTTTCTTTTCTTTTCTCAAAATATCTGTAATTTTTATGGTATTTTTTAAAAACTCTTAATAAAAATTATGAAAGAAAAAATTCAATAGAAGAATATAAGTGCTTTTAAAAGATTGACCATTTGTGAAGTTAATAATTATAAGAATTTATATAATTTATTATAATGTATAATTATGTTAGTTACAATAATTGTTACAATTAAATTATCATTGTTATTATTGTCATCTTTGTTTATACACAGCTTTTTTCTAGGTTGGGACTCAAAAGACTATACATAGTTCTGTTAAGAAATAAGCTCCTTTTTACAAAGACTTTTGATGCCCCCCAGCACCCTCCTTTCATCCTCATCCTCTGTCTAGCTGGAAGTTCTTTTAGCAGGATCCACATTGGGAGGTAGGCGAAGGAGGGATGGAAAAACCCAGTACTTCTTGTGTCCAATTGCAGCAACATTTTTGGAATAGAGTATGTAAACAAGGTTTGAACTGGGAAAGCCGGAGGTTCTGCTCTTACTGATCCTATTGTAGCCTTGCATGCCTTCCTGTAACAGGGAAGGTAAACAGCAGCTGCCCCTCTGGGATTTTTTACTGAGCAGGCATGAACAGCAAAAGAGGAAAGAGGAGAGTAGATAAGCTGGCTTCTCATTCTCTGTCTAGTTGTTAGTTTTTCAAGAACCATTACCATTGGAAGGGAGGTAAAACATAGACTTTCAGTGTCAGGTTGCAGCAGGAAATAATAGAATAAAATTTCATAGACTCATAGAATCCTAGAGTTGGAAGAGACCTCAGGGGCCATCCAGTACAACCCCCTGCTGTGCAGGAACACCCATGAAAGCTTTCCCGATAGATGGCCATCCAGCCTCTGCTTAAAAAACTCCAAAGAAGGAGATTCCACCACACTCCACAGAGGCAGCAGCAGATTCTGCAGCCGGACAGCCCTGACTGTTCTTCCTGAGGTGCAGGTAGAATCTCCTTTCCTGCAGCTTGAATCCATTGCTCCTTGTCCTGGTCTCTGGAGCAGCAGAAAACAAGCCCTCTCCTTCCTCTACATGGCATCCCTTCAAATATTTAAGCATGGCTATCATGTCCCCTCTTAACCTCTTCTGCAGACTAAACATCCCCAGCTCCCTCAACCGCCCCTCAGAGGGCTTCATGGCTTCCCAATGTTTCACCATTTTGGTTGCCCTCCTCTGGACACGCTCCAGCTTGTCCATCTCCTTCTTGAAATGAGGTGCCCAGAACTGAACACAGGATTCCAAATGAGGTCTGACCAATGCAGAATAGAGTGGTACCATTACCTCCCTTGATCTGGACATCATACTCCTCTTGATGCAACTGAGAATCACGTTGGCTTTCTTGGCTGCTGCATCACACTGCTGACTCATGTTCAGCTTGCAGCCCACCAAGAGCCCAAGATCCTTTTCACACGTACTGCTATCCAACCACATCTCCCCCATCCTATATTTGTGCATTCCATTTTTTCTGCCCAAGTGTAGCACCTCTGTTGAAATCCATTTTGTTAAGCTTTGGCCCAGCTCTCCTCCAGTCTGTTGAACAGGATCAATTGAATTTTAATCCTGCCCACTGGCGCATTAGCAACTGCAAATTTGTGCACTTAAAGAATGGGATTCTATTCCAGCGCATCTGGCTATAGCCTAGAACAGGCAAAGGTGAAGAGCAGCTTCCTCCCCTATTGAGCAAAATATCAAAACAGAGAGAAAAGGGGAAATTTGACAAACTTACTTCACCAGCTCCCTTCTTAGCAGGTTATAAAAGCACAGATGTATAAGTTTGGGCAGCAAAGCAGAAATTGTTCAAGCAGAGGCTATTGAAAGGAAAAGTTAGCCTGGATGCATTTTTGCAGATGTCTTTTAAGTGTTCAGAATGTTTTCTGTTTATTTATACAAGGCTTATCTGACCTGGTTGTGTTCATATTCTTTTCAAGTATGTGGATTGTGAGTTTTGGGTAGAAGTTTGCTGAAATGTGTTGTTGACCTGCTGTTCTGTTTTGGGAGGTAGGAAACTATGTCTGTACTTCCCATGTTATTTCTGCATTTGGGTACCGGGCTTTGTTAACTGAGGTGTACTTTTATTACTGTTGCAGTGTGCCTTCCAAGTCATTTCTGAGCCTAAGGCAAACTTGTCACAGGGTTTTTCTGGGGCTGAGAGTGTGTTCCGTGCCCAAGGTCACCCAGTGGCTGAGTGAGGTATGGAATCTTGGTTCTTATGGTTGCATAGCATAGAATTTTCTGGGGCTGAGAGAGTGTGACACACCCAAGGTCACCCAGTGGGTTTCCATGGCTGAGCAAGGTCTCCTGGATCATGGTCCAGTGTTCTAGGCACCACACCATCCTAAAAGACCACGCCATTAAAAGCCCATCACAGCTAGTTTCTAAAAGTCTGACAGCAGAAGACTGGCTGGGATCCTCAGATATGGTCATCTGGACATGTTCGGCCAAGAGTTTTAATTCTGGGAAGCCCAAGTAATGAAGGGTGAAGAATTTTGCTTTTCAAAATGGTGGCCATTTTATCCCATCTTCTGCAAGGATGGGTTGTTGCACCCATGACTTTGAGAGAACAGGTTTTGGTAAACCCAGCCCCACTCATTGTTCCTCCCCTGGGGTAGAAATGAACAGGGCGATCTGCAGGGTGGCGATCTGTTCCGGCATGCAGTCTGAGCTTTAAAAGGAAGCGGCAAAACCTGTTTGGGGAGGGATAGGACCTACTTCACTTTGAATCCAGCTGCTTTGAGTGTTCAGAGAAGAATGTGAAGCCCTTTGACTTGCTTTACAAATGTCTGCTGTTTTTTGGCAGTCTGCTTTTCAACAGTCTGCTCTTTTGACCCTTTTCGATTACAGCCAGAACTTAATATATCAATTCTGGTTGCAATTGAAAAAGAACTGATCTTCAAAAAGTGACTACATACTGCTGCTTCTTGTCAACTGTGTTGTCACTTTTGTTTGTTTTGTCTATTTAAAAGTGCTTTTGTATATTTAAAAATAAGCTTTTGAGCACTTCGATGCACTTTTATTTTAATGCACTTTTAGTGTACTTGTGTGTGTGTTTGTGTGTACCCTGTCTTGCGGGGTGGGTGAGTGGGAATGTAGGATTCAGATCCTTGGACCAGCTCTTTCAAATTTCAGACTAGTATCTGGAGCAGATTCAAGCACACACCAGCTGACCTCATGCCTAGGGAAGAAAGGAGGTCCACCACCATGTTTGTGTCTTAGCATCCCAGTCTCAAGACTATCCCTTTTTGGAAACAGGAGACTGGACTTGGTTGCTTTGACCTTCAGCCTGCTCTGAGCAACGTTGCAAGCCTGTTTTCTTGGCTGCCTTGCCTATCCATCTCTCCCTCCTGCTTTGGTCCCTCCGTGGCTTTTTTCCTCCGTCAGTGCTGAACAAAAAGACCTCCAAATTTTGAGGCAGAGCAGCAGAATGCTAGAGGAAGAGGAAAGCATAAAACTTTGCAGAGTTCTGGTCTCTCTCTTTTTACGTTCTCTGGTCCAGCGGCTACTTTGGAAACCAAATCCAGGGCAATTGGGAATTAGCTAATGGGGCTAATCTGAATGGCACACAGTCCAGTTCCTGTCAGCTGATTCCTAGACTCACTAAACATGCCAGAAAATCCCCAGTCCCAATGCCAGGGGGCAAGCAAGTGGGTTTTTCTCTGTTTCCACCCCGTGGACAGGACCTGCGTCAGGTTGGGAGCAGATGCCATGACGTGATGCACCAATTAGGGCAATGTGAGAGGTTGTGCCACGGATGGATTAATGTCTCAACACATGGGAGGGAAAATCAGGGTCATTTCAGTACAGGTGGCAGAAGCGAAAGAGGATGGTTTATCGACAGGTGAAGTACAGACTCATACTGGGAATAAACGAGGTTTGTGGCCCGTTGTTGTCCTAAAACATAGAAATCCCCGTTCTGAGATACTGTATCATGCTTCATGTTTGTCATTTTATGAATCTGTCTGGGGTACCACTCTGTTCTGCTTTGGTCAAATCCCACCTGGAATAATACTTTGTAGGAAGAAGAAAGGAGAAATGAAATGCAAAGGTATGAGATGAGTGACACCTAGCTTGAACAACAAAATGAATTTGAACAGGGAGAAGTGTGAGGTACGATGTTGGGCAGAAAAAATGAAATGCACAAATGTAGGATGGGTGACACCTGGCTTGACCAGAGTACATGTGAAAAGGATCTAGGAGTCTGAGGCCATTTCCGCACTAGCCTGTTATAGCGGATGATTCCACTTTCAACATCCTCTGGGATCCTGGGGTTTCAGTTTCGGGAGGGACCAGCCGGCCCCTCCCAAAACTGCAAACCCCAGGATTCCAGAGGATGTTGAAAGTGGATCATTGCGCTATAACAGGATAATGCAGAAATGGCCTTAGTGAAGCACAAGCTGAACCTGAGTCAGCAGTGTGATGTGGCAGCGAAAAAAGCCAATGTGATTCTGGGCCGAATCAATAAGCATATGATGTCTATCTAGGTCAAGGGAAGTGATGGTCCCGTTCTATTCTGCTTTGGTCAGACCCCACCTGGAATAATCCCGTGTCCAGTTCTGGGCACCACAGTTCAGGAAGGAGATAGAGCTGGAAGGTGTCCAGAGGAGGGCCACCAAAATGGCAGAAGGCCTGGAAACCATGAAGCCTTCTGAGGAAGGAGATAGGGAGCTGGGTAAATTTAGCCTGGAGAAGAGAAGGTTAATTCTCTATATTTAAGTATTTGAAGGGATGTCATGTTAAAGATGGAGCAAGCCTGTTTTCTGCTGCTCCAGAGACCAGGACTCTATGGAGCAGTGGCTTCCAAACTCAGGAATAGAGATTCTGCCTAAACCTTAGGAAGAACTCCTTGGTAGTGAGAGCCACTCAACAGTGGAATATGCTGCTTTGGAGTGTGGTGGAGTCTCCTTCCTTCTTTGGAGGTTTTTAAACTGAGACTGGATGGCCGTCTGTTGGGAATGCTTTGATGGTGCCTTCCCGCATGGCAGAAGGGGGTTGGACCAGATGATCCCTTTCGGGTATCTTCCAGTTCTAGGATTCTGCGACCGGCATGTATTGCTGTCCTTCTCCTGGGTTTCGGTAGCGCTGACATAGCATAACATAATATAAAAGGCATAGATACTTACGTTATGCTGATAGGATGTTGGATTGCCACTGTATTTGCAGAAGAGGAAGAGTTGCACATATAGCTGTGTTTGGTGTTGCATATTGTATATTGAAATTGTGCATTGCACAAGGTCACTCTGCATTTCATGTAAGTTGCCCAAAGGTGCTTCTCTTTGCATGCAGGCATTTACACTGTCATGAGTAAATGCTTGATTGCAGCTAACCATGATCTTATTTTTGGGGAAAAAAGAAAGAAATTGGGGTGGGGGAAAAGATGGGCCAGATAAAATACTGAAGGCCCTGTATGGCCCATGGGCCACATTTCATGTGCCCCTCTTGGGGAGGCTCGGTGTGGGATTTCCTGTTTCCTTCCCCCAGGCATCTCTCACCTGGCCTGACTGTTGCTCCAAACCTGAGCTGTGACACGGCATCTCGTGTCCAGCATAGTTTGCTGTCTTTTCTGTTTTTTGACCTCGTGAGTCTTTCCATGACATCACAGCAGATTAGCCAATAAGCCGAGAGAGGCCTCTGGGGGCAGATCAGGGTGCATTAAACCATCTTTTATCGTAATGTTTAATCTTATTCCTTAAATATAGACCGGCAGAGGTGGCACGTGAGGGTGAGTGAGGGATTGGGTTGGTGTGCTTCTGTGGACAGAAAGAGAAGGCGGGCCGCTCATCATCATCATAATTAAAAATATTAAGTTATCAAAAATATTATTATCATTATTATTATTACAGGAAGCCCCCCTCGTTTATTTGGTGACTCTTTTTTAAAGGACTAGTTCCATTAGTTTGACATGATATCCACTCTTTTGTCATACAATTAAAGAATTGGAAGAGCAAGGGCTATCCAGTTCAACCCCCATTCTGCCATGCAGGGAGACGTAATCAAAGCCCTCCTTTTTACAGTTGATCATCCAGCCTCTGCCTAAAAACCTCCAAAGAGGAGACCCCATTGAGGCAGCAGCAGCAGATTCCACTCTCAAACTGCTCTTACCATCAGGAAGTTCTTCCTAAGATTTCAGTGGAATCTCTTTTCCTGATGTTTGAAGCCATTGCTCCGTGTCCTGGTCTCTGGAGCAGCAGAAAATAGGCTTGCTCCATCCTCCATTAAATAATAAGAAATTTGTATTTGTTACCCACATCTCCCCAGGGCTCAGAACAGGGTATGACATATGATGGCTATGATGTTACCTCTTCACCTTCCCTTTTCCAGGCTAAACATCCTCAGCTCCCTAATCCCTGGGGCTCCCCAGCTCCCTGAGGCTTCCTGGTTCCCACGCCCGCCAATTTGGTCATCAGTTTGTCTTGCCTGTAGATCATTTCTTCAGACTACTTGCAGTCCCAAATCTTGCCTACAGAAAGAGTGCATTTCCTGGTCAAATTAATGGAACTTGTCTGTATTGCAAGCATCGAAGCAGTGGGCCTCTGCCTGTTCTTCTTGCCTTCAGAGGCTCGCTTGGAATTGCACACGTGTGCATTGCTTGCAAAGTGAGCTCAGCCAGCTGAGAGACTTTGCAAGCAGTGCATGCATGGTTGGTCCCAAACAAGCTTCCATAAGTCTTTCACATTCTCTATCGTACATGGGTTCCACTTTCTAGCTACAGTCATCCCTCCAGATTCGCTAGGGTTAGGTTCACAGGACCCCCGTGAAAGTGGAAAAATCATGAATACCTTTGGGCCCTCCCAAACTATATTTAACACACGCAAAAAAGGATGATCAGCATATTCAACCCTCTGTGGATTCCTTTGAGGCATCAGGGTTCCTTCACAAGGCAGAACTGGGGGGCTGGGGGGCTTCTTGCCACCTCCACTGCTGCCCCACACCGTGTTTAAGAGGGACTTAAGCCTCATTCTCAGTTTCTCATTCTCATGAGTCTTGCAGTCCCTGTTAAAAATGACATAGGGGACAGCAGCAGAAACAGCAGCAAATAATCCATGAATAATCAAATCCGCAAAAGTGAAACCCACAAATGTGGGCTGACTGTATTTCCATTTTTGGACTGTGCTCTGGTCCCTGACCTGGCAGACATTTGGAAGAAGCATTCTTTGCTTCCACAGTCTACTGTGTGTTACTAACTGGAGGTTCGGATCAGTGATAATAACAGTTATAAATAATTGTTTGTGAATTAATTACTGCATTATTATTATTAACTAATTAGTTATTAATAGGAGGATTGAATTGATAACTAGCCACAGGTAATTGCTTAATAATCAGTCAGCTATTAATTATTAGTTTTTCTAGCCACGGATTGTCCAAAGCTCCAATTAGTAATACCTGGTAGATTAATAATCTGTAATAAAATAATACTTTTCAGAAGCGAAAGGAGATCATGATTGTTATTGTTTATGGCTATTATTAATAACAATAATAATATAATGATAATAACAGTATTACAAGAACATTTAATTGTAAATTGATTCCATTACCACTATTTAATAATTTGTATATATCTTTATGTTGTTGATGCCTGCCTTCGTGTCTTTACCAACTTACGGCAACCATTTTTACAAATTTTTGTTGGCACAATTTGTCCAAAAGGTCTTTGCCTTCCTCTGAGGCTGAGAGAGTGTGAGTTGCCCAAGGTCAGCCAATGGAGTTCCATGGCTGAGTGGAGATGTGAACCCTGGTCTCTAGAGTCATAGTCCAAGCCTCAAACCACTACATCACGCTGGGTCTCCTAGAGTTTTTCTTGGCAAGATTTGTTCAGAGAGGGCTTGTCTTTGCCTTCCTCTGAGGCTGAGAGAGTGTGACTTGGGGTTTCCATGGCTGAGCAGGGATTTGAACCCTGGTCTTCAGAGTCCTAATCTATGCTGCTCAAGCTACTATATCATGCTGGTTCCCATATTGTTACACAATTGCTAAAATAATTATTTAGTGTAATTATTATGGAATATATTTTATTGTGTAATGTATTGATATTATCTAATGGAATAATGTGTGCTAGAAATATGCTGTAAAGGTGTGTTGGGTGTCACAAAATGGTTTCCTCCTGCCGTTCTGTGCTTTGGAGCTGGACAGGTGTCTCCGTTCCTAAATTCTGGAGGGGATAAGCCCATCAGAAATTCCAAAACTGGTTCTCAGGGTAGAGGTGTGTGCAGGGAAGGTAGGTTGTGGATTTGACCATGGGGGGAATAATCTGGTGAGAAGGAAGGTTGGCACTTGGCTACCTTTATGCAAAAGGTCCCTCACACTGCTGGGACAGGTGCACCTGTTGGCAGCCAGGTGGGAAGAGAGAGGGAGGGCAGCAGGTGGGATGAAGGTTACAGGTGGGAATTGGAGCTGGGTGACCGCTTGGAGCAATTCGATTAAAAAAAAGAATATACTTTCCAGAACTAGAATCTTAAAAGTTACCACATCAGGAGGCGTTGTGCTCAACCTCTTGTGTGGCTGTCATGCCCTGGATAACTGCAGTCCACAGACTCCACTTTGAGGAGTGCCTATTTGTAGCAAAGCAAGCAACACAGCATGCTTCTTCTGAAGTTGCTGAGAATTAAACATACATGGAGTGCACAGATTTTATGCCCAGTCATATAGATTTTAGGTATGCAGAGCCACAATTGGAGAGAGATCATAAGTCTAATATCACCCTACTTCTTTAGATCGTCCCCAGACCTGAATTTGGTTCCCACTTCTCATCCTTCCAACAACAACATCCTTCCTGTCTCTTATCTTAGACACTTCAAGTTCACAAAACGTTCTCCTCAACACTTTTGTTTTTGCCTGCTTTGACCTTCTCCCCCTCATGGGATACTTTGTAGCAAGAGGCAATAAAGCAATTAACCAAGTGATACTTTGTCATAAGGCAGCCACACTCCAAGCAGATACATTGTTGCAATCATCAATTAGTCCTGGATACTTTGTACCATTACTAGCTTAACTCTGTGGTGGTCTATAGCATTACAATACACTATTTAACATGCATCCCGCAGATCAGTGTTTGGCAAGGGCTCCACATTCTGACAGGATGCTAGCTTTGCAGACTGAACGGGAATGTGTTGTGCCAGAACGCAGAGAAATGCCGTTCCACTTGGTTCATCCAGGCCAGTATTTCCAACTCTGCCATGCCCCTCTGTCATGGTTCCTTTACCTGGAGAATATTATTGGGGACATCAGCCAGGTACCGTTTGCAGTAAGAACACGGGAAAGTGGCCTTGTCATGAGGCAGATCTTTGGGCAGCCGTGTACGTCAGTTTTGGCTCTTCAAGGGTTTTCAGGCTTCAGAAGTGCAGAATATAATCCTTAAAGTGGCAATAAAGAAAAATCAGAACAGAGTCTAAATTTGGTTCATCTGCCATTCTTCCCTGGCTGTTTCTACCTAGCGAGAAGTGCATCTCAGTGCATTTTTATATTTCCTGTGTGTTTTTCTAATCCAGTGGTTCTTAACTTGGGGTCCAGGGAACCCTGGGTGTCCATGGAGCTCTCACAGGACGTCCGCAGAGCTCGACTGCTGGAGCCCAATAGCAGCAGCAGCAACAGGGACACGGCCGTTGGGGGGGTGCAGGTACCAAAACTGCTCCCTTGTTTGCACAGTTTGGGCATGCCCACATACATGCCACAGTGTCTCTTTCATTAGGGACGTAGCAGCAGGGATTGTGGGTGTCGAGGGACACGGTGGCAGGTGTGTGAGCGCATCCAAACTGTTCCCTCATTCGCAAACAAGGGAGCAGTTTTGGCACCCACACACCCCGGCTACACGTCCATGATGAAAGGGAAATGGCAGCAGGCCCGTGAGCATGCCCAAACTATGATCCTGGAGTTTCAAATGGGTTTCAATCCCCATTTGGCCATGGAAACCCACGGGGTGGCCTCAGGCAAGTCACATTCTCTAGCCTCAAAGAAAGGCAAAGGCAACAAATCTCATGGTCTCCAAAAGTCACTTTTCAGATAGGGAGATATGATGACTGGAAAGACCCTCCCCCTGTTAGTGGCACTTTGTTGTTGTGTGCTGTCAAGTGTCTTCTGACTTACGGCAACCCTGAGGTGACCCTATCACAGGGTACTATTTTTGGCAAGATTTGTTCAGAAGAGGGTTAGCCTTTGCCTTCCTGTGAGGCTGAGAGAAAGTGGTTTGCCCACGATTACCCAGTGTAGGAGCAGGGATTTGAATCCTAATCTCTAGAAGCCTTTAATAAATATAACATTTGAAACTTAGATTACATAAAGAAAAGTCTAAGAACCAGTGGCTTAGACCATAGTTTGTGATTTTCTGATCCTCAATCAAGCCCTTTCTAGGCTGTGGTTTTTGTTTGGCTCATTCCTTCCGCGTGCATAGTTTCCAAGTAATTACGATTGCCTATGCATATTTATATTAGCAGAAATCAAAGTCAGAAAATGAATAACCATTGCTTTTTGCCACATTAGTAAAGGATAAATAGCGAGTGTGCTTTTAAAAAAAGAAGAAGAAGAAAAGATATTCTCCCTCTCTGTCTCTTATTTCTTTTTCTTAAAGGGAGTAGTAATAGGTGAAAATTGGTTTTGAAAGAGATTGAAAAAGTTCCTTTCAGAGAGAAAATCACTTCTTTCAAGGTGCCTTTCCAGAAAGTAAAATAGTCAGTGATGAAAGGTGGTTGGTAGGGTGATTGTCTTTTATTTGGAGAGAAAAAGAGACAGAAAAGCTGATACATATGGGATGTGGGGGGAAAAAAACCGAGATTAGGATAATTGCACAGTAACTGTCTCTTGTTGGGAAATCTGCCTCTTAAAATAGCAGAGAAAAAAGTCCTCTTATTTTATGAATAAGAATAATTCTTATTCATTAGGAAGAGCAGTTGGCAACTCTAGGCACCTGCTAAGAATTAAGTAACTTTTCTCCTGGCTTACCTTTCCGTTGCAAGGCAGAAGGAAAAGCAAATTGTGTTTTCGATTGATGGAGGAAAAGTGGAGATTGAAATGGGGCTTTTTTTGGAATTGGTTTGAAAGAGGGCATAGGGAGCTCTCTTATTATACATCTGGATTAGGGAGAAAAAGTGTCCCATGGTCCAGATGTGACCCATGGGAAAGACGAAGGCCACTGTGCAAATGAGGGGGCCACCAAATCATTTGTGGTCCCCCACAGTTCCTGCCCAAGTGGTACCAAAACAGAACAAACTCCTCACCAACATCGGGTTGAAAATGGCTTTGTGGGTGAAGGTTGTATCCAACCATTTGCATTTCTGAATTTTCATTGGAAAATCCTTGCACCAGAAATCCTTTCTCAGCAGTGAGTGCCTGCACTACAAAAATTCACCACTAGACTAATGATTATTATGGCGGCTGTTGTGAATGAACAAAGGAAGAGGGGTCTAAACATTAATAGAGGTTCCTTAGCGGTCTGAAGGCCAGGAACTTTCAAATTAACAATTCATAAACTGCTTTGGGAACAAGTTTGGCTGAAGATTGGGGGAATAAATAATAAATTAAATTAAATTAATAAATAAGACCCTGGTGTACTTTCCATGGAAAAACACATTGTAACCTTGTATCCCATAGAATCATAGAGTTGGAAGAGAGCACAACCCCCTGCCATGCAGGAACAAACACTCAAAGCACCCCCAGAAAATGGCCATCCAGCCTCTGTTTAAAAACCTCCAAAGAAGGAGGAGACTCCACCACACTCCACGGAGGCAGCAGCAGATTCCACTGCCGGACAGCTCTGTCTGTCAGGAAGTTCTTCCTGAGGTTCAGGTAGAATCTTCTCTCCTGCAGCTTGAATCCATGGCTCCTTGTCCTGGTCTCTGGAGCAGCAGAAAACAAGCCCACTCCCTCCTCTACATGGCATCCGTTCAAATATTTAAACATGGCTCTCCTGTCCCCTCTTAACCTTTTCTTCTGCAGACCAAACGTCCCCAGCTCCCTAAGATGCTCCTTACAGGGCTTCAGGGCTTCCAAAGGCTTCCGAGTGGTAAGACTGGGTCACTAAGAGCAATAGGTACGTTTGCTTTCTGCATCGTGGATTCAATTTTCCGTCCACCTCCAAACTGACCACCTTAGCCACTGGAAAACAAGTGTGGTCTAGTGAATGTGGATGTTAGGGGCAGTGGAATCTGCTGCCTCAGTGGCATGTGGTGGAGTTTCCTTTGGAGGTTTTGAAGCAGAGGCTGGATAGCCATCCGTCAAGGGGAGGGCTTTGGTGTGGGTTCCTGCGTGGCAGAAATGGGTTTGACTGGAGGGCCCCTGGGGTCTCTTCCAACTCTAGGATTCTAGGATTCTAAGAAACCTTGGAGGCTTCACATTGCCCACTGTAACTGGCTATTACCAGCAACTAATTCACCCTATATATGTATTTATTTGTGCAGAAACCCTTCTGTTTCTTTCAGACAACAATTAAATCTTTTTTGTTTTTCTCTTTTTTCTGTTTTTGGGGAGGTGGGCA
This sequence comes from Ctenosaura bakeri, assembly GCA_948474755.1. Classification (NCBI taxonomy): domain Eukaryota; kingdom Metazoa; phylum Chordata; class Lepidosauria; order Squamata; family Iguanidae; genus Ctenosaura; species Ctenosaura bakeri. The sequence continues at coordinate 53,021 of CAOLHI010004808.1, read as the reverse complement.
ACTTGGTATAAAAGTCTGGCACTTCCAAAAGCTAATGTTTTCTGACATGGCTGCCCTCTTGTTTTCAAGTTAACTGAGTTCTCTCCTCACAAAATTGCCCTTTTTTCACACTCTCCGTCTCTCTCATTCCCCAGTTGTGGTAAGGCATGAGTTATCTTGATTTTTTTTTTAAAAAATGCACATTTTGTCTGGAAGAAGAAAGAAAAGGAGCTAGGGGATTGAGCAACCGCACACTTGTGTCCACACTAATTTTATCAAGCTGGGAGACGAAAGTGAGGGAAGTGTGTTTCCACCTATACCTCTCCGTCTGTCGGTATTTCAGGGAATGGAAAGATGCGTTTCAGGCTAAATTGTGCTGACATAACCATTAACCAGCACGCTCCAGCTTGGAAGCGATGGGAGCTTCAGGACTTTGGCTTTATTAACAGTGATGGAGAAACATCCCTGGTGGAGAGAGAGAAAAAGATGAAATAATAAGAAATAAAAATAATGAACAGAATCCATTGGCAGCTGAATCCAGAGTGAGGGGAACTTTTCCTCCCTTGCTAAAATAGGATATTGCAATAATTTATTTTGTCATCATCTCAGTTAAACAATCCATTGCAGTTTTGGTCTACCTATGAATCTGGTGTTATCCAAAAATCTAGGAACCCGTGACTTTTCAATAGACAAAAGAGTATGTTGCTGTTGTGGTGGTACTCTCAATTTCAGAATCTATCAGGTCTTATTGACTAGACTTTTGGACCATCCATGGATTTGGTTTTATCCAAGAATCTAGGAATCAGTGACTTTAGTGGACAAAATGGCATGTTCTTGTTGCTGTTATTATTAGCCCAATTTCAGAATCTACCAGGTGTTATTGACTGGAGCTTTGGACTATCCATGAATCTGATCTTATCCAAGAACCAGTGATCTATCGATTGATAAAGTGGCTTGTTTATTATTGGTTTCCCAGTTGCTATGAATTACAAGACAAGAGATGCCACCAACGCATTAAGAAGAACTGTGATATTAAGAAGACTGCTAGTGACTGCATCCAATCCTATCCAAGAATCTAGAATTTTATTTTGTTTATAATGAATAATTTGGGTTTCAGCTCTTTTGCTGTGCCACGCTAGCAAAATAAACCCAGTGTGTTTCATTTTACATTTTTAAAACCGGTGTATTGGATGGTGTTGATTTGATGAGCAGTCAGTTGCAAGAGGACTGGTGAGGTTAAATGGAATTGTTAATGTTCATTCTTCCAGTTTTCACACCGTCTTCCTCAAAGTCAAATCCAGCTTTTGTTCAGGCAGGGTGGCAAAAGGCAGCCTTGCCCGACCCGCTTGCCATTCTGTTTCTCCAGATCCTGTCCTGACAGTACCCTTTTGCCCTGAGTACAGGTTATATTGTAGGATAATCAAATGTTGGAGTACACAATTTCTTCAAGAGTGAGCCATAGTTTTCCATATCTACGCAGTTGAAAGGTTTGCTATAATTTATAGCCTGATTTTCTTCTGAAATTTTTTGATCCCCTCCATTGTCTGACATACATTTGCAATATGAGAGAGTTTACACTGATACAAGGTGCACGTAATCCAGATTGCGCACCTCGAGTCCTCAAGGGCCAGGAGGAGCGGTTCTTCAGCTCTCGTCAGGAGGCCGTGAGGTTGATTGAGAGCTTTTGACAGCCATCTGTGGGGTTGTGTCAAAAGCTTTCTTTGGCCTGGCAATGGTGACCTTGGCGTTAGAATTTGCCTTCCTGTTGTAGGGAACAACGTGGGCTGAATTATCTTTCTACACTCAGCCATTTCTGCTCTCTGCTCGCTGGTCTGTGTGGACCATTTAAACATGATAGCCATGTTTAAATATTTGAAGGGATGCCAAGTAGAGGAAGGAGGGGACTTGTTTTCTGCTGCTCCAGAGACCAGGACAAGGAGCAATGGATTCAAGCTGCAGGAAAGGAGATTCCACCTGAACCTCAGGAAGAACTTCCTGACAGTCAGGGCTGTCCGGCAGTGGAATCTGCTGCCTCGGAGTGTAGTGGAGTCTCCTTCCATGGAGGTTTTTAAGCAGAGGCTTGATGGCCATCTGTCGGGATTGATTTGAGGGTGTTCCTGCATGGCAGGGGGTTGGACTGGATGGCCTGTGTGGTCTCTTCCAACTCTGAATTTCTATGATTCTATGACTCTGTTCCAAGAACTTGGAAGGAAACGTGTTGCAATGAACAGAGGGACCCTTTAGTGCAATTGTAGCACAATGGTTGCACTGTGCTGCTACGGTGGATTCAAAATTGCATGAAAAGAAATTCCATCTAGATATTAAAAAGAACTTCCTGCCTATAAGAGCTGCACCAAAGGGGACTGTGGACTGTCTCAGAGAGTCTCAATTTTTGGAGGCCTTGAAACAAAGGTTGGACGGCGATCTTGCAGGATTGCTTTTGTTGTGTGACTCTCCACATTTGCACGTTTCACTTTCATGGTCTTCCTCCTTCTCCCCCAGCCACTGCTTGGCTGGCTAAGGACAGATCACAGTCCAATTTCTCAGCACCACAAACACTCTCCTGTTGCCCCCCCACAAACACCCAAGGAAGGAGATGGGCAAGACAGAAGAAGTCTAGGGCCACAAAGCCAACCCATCCACTTTTCCTGACCTGGTTTGGACCCTGGCCGCCCGCTTTCCCCACCATGCCTTGGCCCCCTTCTCTCTCTCTCTCTCTCTCTCACACACACACACACGTGCATTTTGATATTTACAGTTTTCCCACTTTTGCAAGTCTCCTGCATCCCTAACCCTAATGAATGGGGAGAGCTGGCTGTACTATATTCTACTTTGACCAGTTCATGTCTGGAACACTGTGTTCCAGTTTTGGACACTTCTGTTCAAGACCATATTTAGGGACAAAGATGTTCAAGAAGTAGAAATCAAGCTTTTTGAGTTAGGGAATTTAAAATCAAGGGGTTGTATTAGACTACATGCTGAACATGAGTGAACAGTGTGATGCAACAGCTAAAAAAGCCAGTGCAATTTTGGGCTGCACCAATAGGAGTATAGTGTTTAGATCAAGGGAAGTAATAGTGCCATTCTATTCTGCTTTGGTCAGACCCCACCTGGAATCCCGTGTCCAGTTCTGGGCACCACAGTTCAGGAAGGAGATGGACGAGCTGGCAGGTGTCCAGAAGAGGGCAACCAAAATGGTGGAGGGTCTGGAAATTAGGAAGCCCTCTGCGGAGCAGCTGAGGGAGATGGGTAGGTTTAGCCTGGAGAGGAGAAGATTAAGAGGGGATGACAGCCATGTTTAAATAGTTGAAGGGATGTCCTATGGAAGATGGAGCAAGCCTGTCTTCTGCTGCTCCAGAGACCAGAACATGGAGCAGTGGCTCCAAATTTCACAAAAAGAGATTCTACCTAAACTTTAGGAGGAACTTCATCATTGTAGGAGCCATTTGATGGTGGAACCTTCACGGCCTTGGAGAGTGATGGAATCTCCTCCTTCTTTGGAGGCCTTTAAAGAGATGGTTGGACATTGACATAATGGAGCCACCCTTAAATGTCTGAAGGGATGTTATATTGGAAGATGGAGGCAGGCTATATATTACTGATCCAAAGACCAGTGGGTTCAAATTGCCAGTAAAGAAGTTCCATCTAAACATTAGAATAACCTCTTTAGCATAAGAGCTGTTCAGGGGTGGAATATGGACTCCCTTGAATGGTGGTCCTTTCTTTGGGGGCCTGTAAACAGAGATGAGATGGACATCTCCCAAAAATACTTTAATTGTATGTTCCTGCCTGGGCAGGGGTTAGACTACCTGACCCTTGGGTGATCTAGTGATTCTGCAATTTCTCTTTAACCACCATGGTTCCCTCCTGTGCAGTCCTGGTGTTTATAGTTTGGTGAAGCACTAGAGCTCTCTAGCAGATAATTCTAAATACCTCAGGAAACTACAACTCCCAGAGTCCCATGGGACAAAACTATGGCTGTTAAAGAACAAACTTTAATGCTGTAATTACATTATGTGAAAAACTGTTTTCCACACTCACCAGTTATACCACTTTGGAACCCTTATAACAGCCTGTGGAATCCTGGGATTTATAGTGGTAAATATCCTTGAGTAACCCAGTGTGATGTAGTGGTTTGAGCATTGGACTATGACCCTGAACACCAAGATTCGATTCCTCACTCAGCCATTGAAACCTGCTGGGTTACATTGGGCACATCACACACTCTCAACCCCAGAAAACTCAGTTTTTGGGTTGTCATAAGTTGGAAACAAGTTGAATGCACACTGACAATAACAATATAGTGTCCCGGAGGCCTAGTGTCGCATTATAGTGGTCTGAGTGTTGCACTTAAGACCCCAGGAGACCAGGGTTCAAATCCTTGCTCAGCTACGGAAATTTACTAGGTGACTTTGGGCAAATCATACTCTCTCGGCCTCTGAGGACCACCGTGGCTACATACTTGTTTGAGCAAATCTGTCAAAGAAAAACCCCTTAAGGTCACCATAAGTCAGGAATAGTTTAAAGGCACCCAACAACCCGAGTGCTCTTCGAATTCTCAGAGAGAGTGTCTCCTTGAACTACAAATCCCACGAGTCGGTAGGATGGAACTGTGCCAGTTGGAAAGTATATGTGAAGACTGTCTGCAGCGGTGGTGCTATATAAAATAAGAATAATATGGTGCCAGAGACCATAATTACCTGTAATAGATTGTGTTTTGAGATACAGTGAGAGTGTAGAAAAACCATGTAATAACAAGGAAAAAGGTCTTTTGTTAATAAGTTTAATAAGCTAACTTTTCCCAGTTACTTACAAAAGTTACTCTTGAGGTCATTTTTAGAAGCATTCAAATGGATTTCCCCCCCTTTTAATGGCATAATTGACAGATTTTTTTTTTAAGGTTTCTGCCTTTTAAATAAAAAATCAATCCAAAGAGTATTTCCCTGAATGCATGCAAAAGTCATACAAGAGCAACACACAGGTGCCATATAACAAGTTGCATTTTCCACTTTGCAGCATCAGCGCATTACAACACAAACACAGTTATTGTGAATTGTGGAATTGTGACTTAACTCTGTGCAAAATTTGGATGTGTCTCTTGGCGCACACAAAAAAGTAGCATTTCCTGTGCAGGAAATATTATTAACATTGATATTAATATTTTATAAATTATAAATCTTAATTATAAATGTTATATTTCTATCCAGATTTTTTGGTACAAAATTCTGTTTGCTGCATGAAAAAATCCCATATAGGAATTTTATGCAGAATAAGTCTTAAATTGCAAAATAGAAATTCTTCCTGCTAAGGTTTCTTTAACACTTAACATGTTTTCCTACTGTTCTTGAAAATTGTTTAATATTCTTTCAATCCCTAAACATATCTATTCCTTCTACTGCTTAAACTTCATTTATTTTGGGAAAAGAATGATATTTTTTTTTCTTTTCGATGTTAAACTTTGCACGGGCTGATCGCAACCTTGGGAAGTTTCATTGTCCTTTCTATGAAGCCTCCTTTGCAGTGTGATTTTTTTTAAAAATGGCCCCTTCTTAGAATTTTGGAGATATATCCATTTTGAAAGATCTGCTTTTAAGTTCCACCTGCATGTTTTCTCCTGGGGACATTTGGCACGTTGTCTTGGGTAACGCCACCTGCTTCTGTTGGCAGTTTTATCCAGAAATGGCAATTTCTCTGTGTTCACAAGAGAAAGAGAAGCTGGTGATGGTTGATAGAGGTAGGAGGAGAAGTCGCTGCAGGTCTTGCACCTGTTCTCTTGGCAACGTCTCTAATCCTTTTTTTATCTGACCTCTGTGTGTTTCTCTGGAGGTCGGTGTGAATTACCAGGTTGTTGCTTGCTTGCTTTTTTTCCTTTAAAGAGATAGCACACGTTTGTTTGAAAATCACCAGCCTGGACTGGTGACTGGAGAAACGAGAGACCGATAGAGAATGAATCGTCCCTGGCTAACTTGCTCTCAAAAGCTTCGCTCAGAGTTCCCAAACAGAAGCGTTTATGGTCGTCCCAACCCTGGAATAAAGAGTCCAGACACATTGACTTGGGTAAACTAGGGCCACCTTTATTGAATTATTGAGTTACTTATTTATTTAATCATTAAAGACCTGGAGGAAGCAGCAGGAGGAGGAACGCGGGTCCAGCTGAGGTCAGGTGACAAACCCCTTGACCTTCCCTCGGGCAAACCGCCTGAGCCCTTAGAGCAACCCAGTTATTACTGGTTGCTCGCCAGCTGCTCTGTAGGGGGACCTGTACCCTGGGGTAACTCCCGCCAAAGTCGCAGGACCCTTCAGGCCGGAGTTAAATCCCTGTGTTAACCTCAAGGGGGTGCCACCTTCACCGCCCCCAAGATTGCATGACTCAAGAGTGGATTCAGAGACTCCCTCTGCACCCAAAGTGGGTGCCCAAGGTGGCCACTGGAGCTGTCACTTTGCCCCTTCCCTGCCAGGTGAATGTCTAATTGACGACCGTACTCCAGCCAATTTCCTGGTTCCAGTCGAAGCAGTGTGGGGTAGGTGAAAAACCCCCACAAATGGAAGGAAAAAATTCCTACTCGGCCCTGAAGTGAGCCAACTAAGGCACACTGCAGTGAGGGTGGGAGGGGTGGGCTGTGATGACAGTCCAAAGAGATCACGTGTAGGGTCTCTGGAAACAAATAGGCCTTTGCCCGCCCCATCACGTGGTGCATTCTGGCGCTGCCCGCACCATCTGCCCATTGGTGGCCTCTTCCAGGGAGGGCATCAAACTCCCCCCCTCGAGGCCACAAGGGCTGAGCATGGTCAGGGAGGCATTTTAGCAAAGCAGGCAGCACAGCAACATGACCAAAATGTTGCTGAGACTACAGCATCAGAGTTGGTTACAAGTTTTTATACCTTTCCATACACATTTTGGCATGCTGCATGAAGAGTAGGGATGGGCCAACCAAATCCTCAAATCCTGGGCAAGGATTCAAAATATGTGAATCCGAATTACTGTGCCAAAATAGGCAAACCGAATCTTTTGTATCCACCCACCAAATAGTTTGTTGGAGACCGGGATACCTGAAAACCTGGGAGACCAGACACACAAGGGAAGTTAGCAAGTAGGTGAGTTTTTGGAGTAATAATGGCCTTTGCTAACAATTTCAGAAGTTACATCTGGGGTTGTATTCTAAGATATTTGAATTGAATATTTAATATTTAAGTTCAGCACTTGACTGGAAGGTACAGTCTTCTTGAGATTTCAAGGACAGCTGAAAGATTCCTTTGCATGACTCCCTTGCAAAGCTCTTTCAGACACAATTCTGGTCTTTTACAAGGTGTCAGAGCCTTCTCTGCCAAAGTGTGCTGGTGCATCATCAAACTACAAACCCAAGCATGCTATAAGGAGCTATGCACAGAAAATTCGGTCTTGACTTGGACTATCTCTGTACTATAGTATATGGCCCTATTTACACAGGCAGGAAAATGTGAGCTTAATGCACATTTTCCTGCCTGTGTGGACAGGGCCTTCATGTCATTTTCGATCTGGGAGTTTCTGGGGCAAAACTAGGACCCTTGTCCTGGCCAGATTTCTTCAGAGGGAGGTTTGCCTTTGCCTAGGCTTTTGCTAAGGCTGAGAGAATGTTTCTTGCCCAAGATTATCCTTCTTTCCCTTGCTTTTTAAAACTCTTTTTTAAAAAAGGATTCAAAAGATTCAAGATTCGTGAGATTCATGGATTCCCAGGACATTCCAGGGATTCGGAAAATTCTGGATTCGTCCCGTCTCTAATGAAAAGGTTTGGTCAAGAGGCTTACATGTCAAAAAACAACAACAACAACTCACCAGCTCAAACTCCTTTCCCAGGCTATAATTATTTACGTTACTTTTCATTTTGGGAGCAATTATTTACATAGTTTTTGTCATGGGACAAGTTTCTGTCTCCTGCCTTAGGTGTTTTCGTAACACTTTCTGGTTCTTCCACTGTTTTTCCTCCTTTTGATCTTCCCTTCCGAATGCCCAGTGCAAGCAGCCGCCCATTCAGGGCCTGTTCAGATTTCAGATCTTACAACCAGATATGTCATTACGGAGGTCAATTAAAAGCAGATGCATGGTTGCTGGTGTCAGTTGAAAGCAAATACATATTAGCTCTAGCCAGCTTTGCCTTACAAATCTGTGGAATGTGCTGCCTCGGAGTATAGTGGAGTTCCTTCCTTGGAGGTTTTTAAGCAGAGGCTGGATGGCCATCTGTCGGGAGTGCTTTGAGGGTGTTCCTGCATGGTTGACGGGGGTTGGACTGGATGGCCCCTGGGGTCTCTTCCAACTCTACATTTCTATGATTCTATCTGTTGCAACAGTTACTAAACGTACAACAGGAGCAACGCATCCTGACATGTAATGCTGTGTTTAAAAATGGACTTTATTGTGTTGTAAAGGGGATGATGGGAGCAGGTGAGAAACAGCCTGCTGGGAAAGGAGGGAGTGATATTATAATGATCCCTGATAAGGCTGAAGAGACGCAACTGCAAGGTCACACCATTGGCAGACAAGATGAGAGTCTGGAAAAAAAGTTGTTTTGATTAGCCGTCATAAAGAATGCTTGTGTGGGCCAATTTGTAATGTTACCACTTATAAGGTACTGCAGGTCCAGTGGTTCTTTAGTTTTGGCAATTGCTGAGGTGAGCTGATGTTTTCTTCACTATCCTGAATAAAGCTTTTGAACCCATCCAAGCTTCCTCTCTGAACTTGAAGCTAGCCAGTACATGTCCTCCCTGTGGAGTTGCCAGGATGAATATTGGCCAAGGCTCCAGGTTGCTTAATTTTAAAGTACCAAATTGAAATCTCCGGGCTGAATATAGGCGAGAACTCCTCTGGCTTTGCTGTTTAGCCCTTCCGCAATGAGGAAGTCTTCTGGGTTGAATACAGAAGAGGGCTCCGGTTGCTTTCGTATTTAGCCAGTTCTCCATCAGGAAAGCTTTATTGTATATTTCCAAGTTGAATATAGGAGAGGGCTCCGTTTGCTTTGCTTTTTGGCCAGTCCTCTGTCAGGAAGACTCACCATAAATCTGCAGATCGAATATGGAGAAGGCATTGGTTGCTTTAATATTTCACCTGTAAGGAAGACTTACTGTAAATTCAAAAATAAAAAATAGATATACATATAAAACATAATTTAAAAAAAGCATGATATAGAGCCACCATGGTGTAGTGGTTGAAATGTTGGACTACAACTCCAGAGACCAGAGTTTGAATCCCACTCAGCTCAGCCATGGAAACCCACTGGGTGACCCTTGGTCAAGTCACACTTTCTCAGCCTCACAGGAAGGCCATGACAACCTTTCTATGAACAAACCCCAGGAAAGCACACAACAAAAATAGTCTTCAATCAGAAAGACGTACCATATGTTGTTTAGATACCCAGATGGTTCCCACTCCTTAAACAGAGTTTACTGGAGCAGCCACAGTCAAGATTTACAGAAACTTACCAGTCAGTTCCGGTTCCAGTTTCAGCAGTCTAGGTCAGCGAGAAATTCAGAGCATCAGTTCAAAAGAGTATCCAGCAACGTAGTCAGCATGCAAAGCAAGGGTCAAGATTTTCCAGCAATATAAGCCAAGGATCCAAAAGAAGACCACATTGCTTCCACTAGAAATGGCAGTTGTCTGTAATGGAATTCTCCCCACTCGCTGTATTTATTGGCCAGCAGCCTCCCCCTCCCAGCTATTAATGAGTCTTCCCTATGTAAATACTCTGACTCTTGTGGCCTCTCCTTTCCTTGTCTATGATGACCTGCAGTTCATTTCTGTGTTTCAGCCATTGAGGGCAATCCTGTTTTCATTTGCACCTGGGACTGGGGTATGACACCAGGTTGAGTATGTTTTAGTGCTCCTGTTGCTTTATTATTTAGCAAAGTTTCAATTGGGAACACATACTATAAGTTTCCAGGTTAAATATGGGAGAGGGCTCTTCCTGCTTTAATATTTAGCAGATCCTTGATTTTATCATAAAAGTTTCAGGCTGAATATGGGAGAGGGCTCCTGCTGCTTTACCGTTTAGCCAGTCCTCAATTGGGAAAGCTTCCTTTCAGACCCTTTCCGTACCTTACCTTATCTCAGGGGTGTCCAGCTCAATTTCATCTTGGCCTGCATCAGCATTATGGTTGCCCTCAAAGGGCCGGTTGTATCTGTAATACTATATAAATGTCTCTACTCTTTTATCGTATTAAATAATTGCCTCAGCATTCAATTATTACTGGTTTTTAAACTGCCTTCCCTCTGCATCAACTTTTCTTTTCTTGGACATTTTGGGACGATTTGATAGTGGTTTATGGTCCCTATACCTCCATAAAGTGACATAGTCTTGGCCAATATATCCAAAGGGTACCACTTTCTGCTCCCTAGACCCTCTCTATGCCCCTTTCTGTCCCCCAGCCACAGCTGCAGAAGAGGTGCGAGGGCCACATGAAATGGCCTGGTGGGCTGGATTTGCCCTGTGGGCCTTGTGTTTGACACATGCGCCTTATCGTGTCGCCTTGCAGTTGTGATCCCAGCAGCGCGACTGGATTGCTCCCCTCTGCACCATAGGCATGCCTCTTCCTTCTGCAACACAGGGGGACACTTTCTCATGCTGTGCGAGGGCAGGAAGCACCTCCATTGCACTTCCAAGCCTTCCACAGGGCAGGTAAGTGCAGAAGCATTGTGTGCCTGGGCGTCATCGACAGGGAAAACACATCCGTGATTTACTCCACGATTAAACCAGTAGATGATGGGAGAAGGACGGGACTGTGATGACATCATGCAGAAACATCGTTGTCGTCCCGCTCCTTTTGCATCACTTATCATAGGACGATTCCTCTGTGTGGAAAAGGCTCAAGTTTCCAGGTTGAATATGGGAGAGGGCTCTTCCTGCTTTAATATTTAGGTAATCCTTGATCTTATTATTGCAGCTTCGGGTTGATTATGGGAGAGGGCCCCTGTTGCTTTAACGTTTAGCCAGTCCTCAGTTGGGCACGCTTACTGTAAGTTTCCAGGTTGAATATGGAGAAGGCTCCCGTTCCTTTAATAGCTACCTGATCCTCAGTCAGGAAGGCTTCATGTTAAAATACCAGGTTGAATATGGGAGAGGGATTTTGTTGCTTTACCATTTAGCCAATCCTCTGTTAGGAAGACTCGGGAAAGTTCCGGATTGAATACAGAGGAGGGCTTCTTTTGCTTTAATATTTAGCCAAACCATTATCATAAAAGCTCACTGTAAATGTAAAGGTTGAGTATAGAAGAAAGCTCCTCTTGCTTTAATGTTTTCAGCCTTCCCAGTTTGCTTCTGGACTAAGCAATGGGTCCATTTGTTATTTATAACCAATTGTTTTCCCTTGTTTTCTAACAATGCCTATTTGGGTGGTTTCTTGCAGCATGTTTTGGAGTAACGCCGCCTGAGCCACCCCACCACCTCCGCCATGTTAGCCTGTCTGCAGAGGACACAGAACCCCCCAAGGCAACACCTAGTGTGTCCCAACAAGTCTTTGGAGCCACGCAAGTGTGAGTAGACCCCCCCCCTTGCTGTCTCTCTGAGACTCCCAATCTTTGAAGGTCTTTAATCAGTTTTGGGCACACTTTAGTTGTTTATTCTTGCATTGAGGGTTGGATTGGATGGCCATTCGGTGTCCCGTCCAACTCTCTGATTCTGTGAAAGGAGCTTCTGAGTAAATATTGGGCAGAACTGCTTGACAGTAAGAGCTGTTTGATAGTGGAATATAGATTCATCTTGGATGCTGATGGGCTCTTTCGTGTTTGGAGATCATGAAACTGAATTTAAATGGGGCATTTCTTGGGAGTGCTGTAATTGTGCATTCCTGCCTGGCAGAATGGGGTTGGCTTGGATGACCTTTGGAGTCCCTTCCAATTCATATGATTCTAAACTATCCATTGCCTTCAGCGAAGTCTGCAGTGTTGAAGACAGCTAAGTCATCCTTCTGGAAACTGAGTGGGGAGAGACGTTGGAAGGACGTTATAGGGAGCTAGGCTTCATCATGCAGGTTTTGAAGTCCCTGTTAAGCATTGTGGGCAAGAATTAACAGCTGCCCAGTGGTTTGGAAACAATCCGTTTGTATGCGTGATTTTGGGCCTTTTCACACTACACTGTTAGAATAGTATTATTCCACTCTCAACATCTGGAATTCTGGGGTTTGCATTTTATTGAAGCCTAAGAGCTCCCTGGCTGAGAAGTCTAAATGCCCCTCCCTAAACTGCAAAGCCCAGGATTTCATAGGATGTTGAAAGTGGAATAATAGCACTATAACAGGGTAGGGTGGAAATGGCCTTTGTTAGATACCTTTTTTTTACATGGACTTGGAGGTTGAGAAAAGATTGGAGGAATGAATTTTCTTCTGTTGCTAACCGGCTTCCGCAGCTCCTATAGCTATGAATGGGGGAGATGGGGCACACTTTTGATTTTCCTTGCTTGCTGCTGTGTGGTGTAACTCCTGGAGGTCCATCTTCTATCAGCTTCACCCCAGCCATTGAGCCAGCCATGGAGATCACTCCCCAGGGATAATCCGGGTGTCTCGGTACAATTGTGGAGGGGCTCGGTTCAACCCTTGGCTGCAAGGGAGTGCTGGACCCTGTCAGTGAAGGAGCTGGGGTGCTTTCGTTGCTGCAAATTCAATTCAGGATGGATATTGACAAGCTGGACGGTATTCAGAGGAGGACCTGGAAACCATGAAGCCCGCTGAGGAGTGGCTTAGGGAGCTGGGTATGTTTAGTCTGCAGAAGAGAGGGTTAAAAGGGAACATGGTGGCTATGTTTAAATATTTTAAGGGATATCATAGAGATAATGGAGCAAGCCTGTTTTCTGCTGCTCCAGAGACTAGGACGCTGTGGAACAATTGTTTCAAACTTCAGGAAAAGAGATTCCACCAAAACCTTAGGAAGAACTTCTTACAAGCAGCTGGACAGTGGAATACACAGCTGCCTGAATGGAGTATGGTGGAGTCTCCTCCTCCTTTGGAGGTTTTTAAAGAGAGATTGGACGGACATCTGTCAAAGGGAGTGCTGTGATTTGTCTTCCTGCATGGCAGGATAGGGTTGGACTGGATGAGCCCTTGGGGTCTCTTCCAGCTCTCTGATTCTGTAATTCTATGAGATTACCTATTACATTCATTTACTACCAATAAAACTTACTTGAGAGCCAGTGTGATGTTGTGGTTTCAATGTTAGGAGGTTGGAGTTGAAATCCCTGTTCACCCATGGAAACCCACTTGGGTGACTTTGGGCAAGCCACACTCTCTCAGCCTCAGAGGAAGGGCAAAGGCATAGACCCTCTGAATGAATCTTGCCAAGAAAACCTTCCAAGCCAAGCGAGCCCCATAATTCCCTCATGTTCCCTACAGGAAGAAGGCAAAAGGAGAATAACAGATTAAAGACCAGGTTCCACTTTTCAAACGATTCTACTTTCTGACAGTGCTGTAGTCTGATGGGCGACAGAGGCCTGTAATGTGTGTGCTCAGCACCAAAAGACCTCTTGTAGAGACCTGGAGTTCAGGCAAAACTGATGTCTTTTCCACAGCCTGCAGTTAGACACTGGAACTCACTGCCACAAGATGTAACAATTTGGTTAGCTTTAAAAAGGGAATAGCTAAATTCTTGTAGGCTCAAGCCTTCAGTGGTCTACTAACCAGTGTGAGTGTGTCTCTCACTCACACACACACCCCATTTATTTTGTATATGATACTCAGGAGGACAAGGTGAAGAATAGTGATTAAACATATTAGGGGACACAGGTTGGCCACTGGTGGAAGGAAAGCATGAATGCAATAGTTTCTTCTTCTGGTCGAACACTGCTCCATGTATGTTTTTCTTATGGCCTGAATTTTGAACTTTTTGGGTGGGTTTGTTAGTGGGGAGAAAAAGCTCTCTTACTTACTTACTTGCAGCAAAACAATACAAAATTTGGAGTGGTATATTTAAAAGGGACTGATTAATTGTAGTGTGAGTTTTCATGGGTTACTGTTCTGCAGTGTTAGAGACAGAGGGTGTATAATATTTGTGTGTGTGTCTCTACCTTTGAGTCACCTGTCGACTTACGGCAATCCCATGAATTTTTCATCGGGTTCCTATGAAAACATGGCAGCTTCCTAACTTGTCCGAGAAGTGGAGGGAAGCCAGTAATTTGCTGTCGAGAATGTCTGGGGGGACTCAAATTACACAAAATAGCTTAACTGGCAAGGGAGTTAGAAGGCTTTGAAAGTAGGGACTTCCTGAACTAATCTAATCTACCGTACAGGAAGCCTCCACCTTTTGACACCCCGTTATCTGACAAATCACTCTTTTTATGCTTCCAAATTAAGGAGAGATTTTGCCACTGATTCAGTGGGGGTTCTGCTCTTTCATCTGTTCTTGTCTATGGAAGCTCACCTGGAACGGCTCACATGCATGCGCTGCTTGCAAAGCAAGCTGAAAGGGGAGAAAAGGCACTAGGCTGACTTTGCAAGCAATGCAGCTGGTCGGTCCCAACTCAGCCTCCATAGGTCCTCCATGCTCCTTACAGTATAGTACTTGGGTTCTGCTTTTCAACTAATTTTGTTTTCTGGCAGTGCTCCAGTGCCGTCATGCCCTGGATAACTCACAATCCCCAAACTCCACTTTGAGGTGGGCAACAGGGTTTATTTGTAGCAAAGCAAGCAAGAGAGTTTATTTGTAGCAAAGCAACTTCTTCCAAAGTTGCTGAGGCTAAAGCATACATGCCGTTCACAGCGTTTATACTTTGCACTTTTCCATATAAATGTGGGTGCACAAAGCTGTGGTTGGAGAAGGATCGAAAATTTAATGCCCACCACCTCTTTTGACGTTTCCCTTGCAGTTGCTTACCTGTCTTTCATGCTTGGGGCAGGAACATGTTTCCTGCCCCTTATCTCTGGACAGTTCAAGTTCTCATAACACCTTTTGGTGGGCTTTTGTTTTCCCCCATTCTGATCGCCTCTTTTCACTGGATACATTGTAGTAGTGAGCCATAAAGCAATTAAACATTTGATAGATTGGAATGCGCAAGCAAGCTTCAAACATGGTTGCAAATCAGCAATTGGCACTTGGTACTTTGTAGCATGCTAACAACTCTAGTGTTTCCTGATCCTGCCTGCCTTGTATATCCAGTAGATACGCTGTGGCAGGGGCTACATGTTCTGATGGGTCCCTACCTGTCAGATAAGCGGAGCAAACCTGTAGTAGAAGAGATAAGGAGGAGGAGGAGTAGGGAAAGAGAAAGACAGACAAGAAGGAATAGGAGACAACGAAGAATAAAAGAAGGACAGGAGGAGGAGGAGGAGGAAAATGAACAGGATGAGAGGAGGATGGAGACTGTGGTTGGAAAACAGAGCACTTTCCTGCAGCACCAGGCTGTGCCCTCATCGCCTGTTTCCAAGGAATTATTCCTTCCATTTCCCCCTCTTCTTTTCCCCTTTTCTCCCCATTTCCCCACCACTGCCCTTTCTCCTTTTTAATTCCTCCTCGGGGCTCCTATAATTTCTTCTTGGGGTTTTGCTCTCGGTTCCTGACGGAGTGCCCTTTCGGATAAGCCGTAAACTCGTTCCATTAAAGCAGGTTTCGGAAAGGTCAGCCGACCCGGCACCTGTCTCTCCAGCAAGCCTTTTGTCTCTCCATCCAGCGCTATGATTAAATGTATATTTAATGAGGCAGTGATGAAGAGTGGGTTTTAAACAGTGGGTGGGTGGGTGGGGATTCTGTTTTTTTAAAATAAATATATCTTTTTATCCTGGGGTCTGTTGTAAATTTAGACCTCGCCTCTCCCCGTTTCCCTTCTTTGACCCTCCCGTTTTCCCTCTTCTCAACTGCCCCGTTTTTGGTATTTGCAAGAAAGTTTGACTTAACGGATATAACCCTTTTTTATTTTTTGGTAGTTTGCTCTCAAATGCAAGCGCAAATTCCTTCAAATGTGATTCACTTCCCCTCTCCTTCTTGCTGGATGAAGAGAATTTTTTTCTCATTTTTCAACTTTTTTTTTAAAAAAAATCCCTCTTCTTTTTGGGATTTTTTAATTTTTTTTTCTGCAATTTTTTTGAACTTTTAAACTCATTTTTTCTGCATTTTGTGACTTTTTTCTGCATTTTTAAATGAAGTTTTCTACTTTTTTAGACTTTTTCTCATTTTTTGCCTGCATTTTTTTTTTAAAAAGTATACGTTTCAGGGCTTTCTGCACTGTTTCCCTACATTTTTTCCATTCAAGTTTTTCTGCATGGCAGAAATTTCAACTCACTTTTTCTGCATTTCAAGACTTTTTTCAACTACATTTTTTTTCTGACATTTTGGGAATTTTTTGACACTTTTGAAACAGCGTTTCTGGACTTTTCCAACTCAGTTTTTTCCCTTGCACATTGGGCCTTTAAAAATACTTTTCCTCTGCCTTTTGGGACTTTTTTCCCTGTGTACAAATTTCATTTGCAAATCCCTTGCCCTGATTTCTATGTGGAAAACAGTATCTCCCCCCCCCAAAAAAAAACATCCTGACCTGACTCCTGTTATTCCACAGCAGACCCACTGAATTGTTGAGATTTACCTGCACCCGGGGTGATCAACAGTGGAATGGTTAGGGGGCTGTATAAGCCCCCTTAGGAGAATTTGCAGGGACACCTGTCCCCACCATACCCGTTCTGCAAATGAAAAAAAAATCCATTTTTGCCCCCCAGATACTTCCAAGTGTCTCGTAGTGGGCAAGGGGACCTTCCCACCATGTTTTGGGGACTTCCAGGACCTTTAGAGGACACTTTGTGGTATTTTACGGGCAAAACGTTTTTTGAAAAATTTTGAACAAATTGTCTTGACCCCTACAGAGTCCAGAGGGGCTTCACATGTGATGGAAACAGCCTCCACCACCTAGTTTGGGGGATTTTGGAGGCCACAAAAATGGCCTGTGAGCCACACTTTGCTTACTGCTGACCTATATGTAGAACCACCACTCAGTTGATGGATTTACTCAAGTGGGAACTGATTCCAAAACCTGCACATTAAAAAGGTGTTGTGTGTCTTCAAGTCATCTTCAGCTGTATGGCTTTCCATGGCAAGATTTTTCAGAGGAGATTTCCCTTCTGCTGAAACTGAGAGAGTGTGACTTCCCCAAGGTCACCTAGTGGTTTTCCACGGCTGAGCAGCGATTCAAACTTTGATCTCCAGTCTTAGTCAAACTACTGAGCCATGCTGAGTCTAGGTCTATACAGTTGGTCTTTGCCTTCCTTTTCATTCTCATTCTCCAGCTAGCTGGAATTTCTTTTGCAGCATTGGCATTGGGATGATGGAGGAGGAGGACTGTGAAAAGGATCCAGGAGTCTTAATAGACCACAAGCTGAATGTGGCTCTGCAGTGTGATGCAACAGCTAAAAAAGCCAATATGATACCGGGCTGTATCGATAAGAGTCTAGTGTCTAGTTCAAAGGAGGTGATGGTCCCACCCTATTCTGCTTTGGTCAGACCCCAGCTGGGTTAGTGCTGTGTCCAGTTCTGGGCACCACAGTTCAAGAAAGATATGGATAAGCTGGAAGGTGTCCAGAAGAGGGCAACCAAAATGGTAGGAGGCCCAGAAACTATGAAGCCCTCCAAGAAGAGGCTTCGGGAGTTGGGTAGGTTTAGCCTGGAGAAGAGATGGTTAAGAGGGGACATGATAGGCATGTTTAAATATTAGAAGGGATGTAATATGGAGGATGGAGTAAGCCTATTTTCTGCTGCTTTAGAGACTAGGACATGGATCAGTGGTTTCAAAAAGGTTCCACCTAAGCATCAGGAACTAGATTTTCAGTTGAAGAAGCAACACTCAGGAACTCACCAACTTTGCTTGCCAAGGGATACCTGTAGTATGAAAGAACTTTTAACAGAGCTTGATCCAAACTGAATGACAACCTCCAGTTTCCCCAAAAATAATTTCAACACCTTTGACAATTCCTTTATAAAAAGTTCAAACTGAAATCCGGAGCAGTCTCAGCCTATGTGGCATTCGAGAGATACATATGTGTTTTTTTCTCCTTGCCTTACATTTTTCCTCTGAGTGCTTGCTCGAGCAATCAAAAAGGATAGCATCTCTTAAAATATGACACAATTTAGCAGGGCCCCGATGACTTAATTTGCTCCTGCGTATCTTGGTAATTATCGTTATGGAACCTTATTTCTTGTCCTTGTGCCATCATTTCCCATCATGGCATGGCCATCACCCTCCCCACCGTCACCGCTGTTGAAAAAATCATATTATGCTGCTGATTAATTTTTGTATTAATTCTGCCTGCTAACAACACACACACACACACACATATATACATGTATCTCCTTTTCTTGGCCTGTTTCTATCTTTAGTCCACTGAGGATTTTGAACTTGGCTCCCAGAAGAAGCCCCTACAGTCAGGAATTCTGGGCACTGTAGTCCTAAATGACTGGTGAACTAGAGTTTAAGGAGCAATGCCCCAAGGGGTTTTCTAGTATTCTCTACTTTGAGTACTTTCCCATTTTTCTTTTTTCTTTTTTTTTGTATCTTCTTCCAGCCCCAAACCAGCAGGACTTGGCCTTCTTCTTGTGCCGCTTCAGCTACCACAGTTCCCATCCTGTGAAACCCTGGGATTTGTGGTTCTACAAGGCACTGAAAATTCAGCAGCAGAGAATACTTTGAAGTTGTCCATTTGTCGGGTCGGCTTTGCTCTTTTTGCCGGGTCGGCTTTGCTCTTTTTGCCATGCTTTTAGGTATTTGTCTTGCTTTGATGTTTAAATGGGCTTTGTTGTACAGTGAGGGGATGATGGGATTTGCTGGGAAACCGTGTGCTGGGAATGATGGAATGTTATTGTAATGAACTGTGCTAAGGGTGCGGGTGCAGGCAGACTTGGCTGATAAGAAATAAGAAAATGGGAGGAGTTGCTATGGTTAGCTATCAAATAGAATAGAATTAGTGTACATTGAATTAAAATCCTACAGTTTATAAGGGGCTGCAAATCCAATGCTTTTTCAGCCCTGGCTGTTCCCAAGGGGTGCAGTTATTTTCTTCTATGTTCCTGAATAAAGCTGATTATCCGCTATCCTGGGTGTTGTGGCCTGTTGTGGGAGATAGATCCAGTCCCTGTGAATTTGTCCAGTTTTGTCGTAACTGCTGCAGCTTTCAGACTTTGCGGTGATGAACTTTGTGACGTTTGAAAACTCTTCACTTGTTGAACTTCTGTTCCGTTGTGTGACTGGTCAAACTCAGAGGCTCACCTGAAATCAGTGGCCTCAATGGTTCATCCTCACCAGAGTAGACCCAGTGAATTAATTTGATTTACTTATGTGTTGACTCACTGCTCAACAATCAGTTGAACAGGTGAACTCTAGTTGGGACCAACCAACAGGATGGCAACCACACCATCTTGTGTTGTCTGTGTGTGCCTTGGAGCAAGGAAGGTTGCTCCACTCCTGGTTCAAGTGTGAACTTTAGAGGAGCTGCCTGAGATTTGGAGTCTGATGTCTGCAAAGTAAGTTCAGTTCACCTTTAAAGTTCAGACTGAAACTTGGAACAGACTCAACTAATGATGGGAGCCCCAAGCCAATGCCATGGAGTATGTGGGAAGGGTGTGTAATTTCTCTTTCTCAAAGTGTTTCACTATTGTGGAGTCTGCAAACAATTCATTACTCACCCACCCTCACCTTGGTTGATACTTTGGTTGCTCTCGTATTTAGTTGCAATTTTTCAAAAAAGAAAAGTACATATATGTTCAAAAAGACAAAGCACTTCTAATATCCCCAAAATATCTTCCTTGCCTTTTCCTGCATTTTGCTCCAGGCAACTCACAATGGCTCGATAAAATTGCAAGTATCAGAATTGCTTGCTTCGGTGAGCCCCCTGGGGCTAATAATCCATGTTGGAACATCGCGTGCCAGCTCGCAGGCTTTTAAGTCATCCATTCTGGATCTCCCAAGTCAAGACCTCTCTGTTTCCAAACTGCTTTATAATTGTTTTCAAATAATTCTGCGTTTTTGTTTGTAATTGTGATTCCTAAATATTTCATTTTTTCCCTAATTCAAAAATAAGTCATTTCTTCCAACTTCTCTTGGTAATCTTTGACCTCTCTGTTGAGGATGATGGGTTTCCTCCTCTTTTGCAAGTCTCTATGGATTAAGGGTGGTGTGGCATTGGTCTGTGCCATCAAATCGGTTCTAAATGAGAGACCTCTCAGAAGAAAACCTGTTATGAACAGCCCTGCCAAGGTCTTGAAAACTCAAAGAAGCAACTGTGGTTTCTTTGGTGGAATCCATCCACCTGTAGTGTGGTCCCCCTCTTTTCCTTCTGCCTCCCACTTTGAGCTAGCGTATTCCAGCGAGGTGTGTCATCTCATAATACATCCAAAGTATGGCATCCAAAGTTGAGTTCTTTTGGCTTCTAGTGAGAGTTCAGCCCGAATATGCTCTTCTTAGTGTTGTAGGTGCGGTCAAGTCAACTTGTGGTGACCCTAAGAATGGAAGCCCACCAAGAGACCCACCTATTCTTATACAGCCCTACTATTGTTCCCTAGATAACTTGAAGTCCACAAACTCCACTCTGAGGTAGACAGTAGTGTTTGTTTGTAGCAAAGCAAGCAATACAGCACACTTCTTCCAGAGTTGCTGAGACTGAAGCATACATGGAGTTCTCAGGTTTTTATACCATATAAATCTGAGCGTGCTAAACTGTTATTGGAGAGGATCATAAATTTAACATCAGCCCACATCTTTAGATGTTTCCCAGACTCACAGTTGCTTACCTGTCTTTCATCCTGGGGGTAGGAGCATATTTCCTGCCCCTTATCTCTGGACACTTCAAGTTCTCATAACACCTCGGGGCAGCCCTGGCTTTCTTGATGGAGTCCATCCATCAGGTTGTCTTCCTCCTTTCCTACATATTTTTCTTTCCCAGCATTATTGTCTTCACTAACGAGTCACCTTGTCTTAAGCTGTGTTCAAAGTACGATTATAGTTAACTACCATCCAGTTGGATTCAGTTTATGGCGAACTCCAAGAAACCTTGTTAGTAACAACCCTGCTCAGGTCTTCCAGATTCAGGGACATGGCTTGCTTGATTGGGTCTATCCATCTGTAATGGGGAAGGGATCTTCCTCTTTTTCTACTGCCTTCTACCTTGGTACGCAATGGTACATCTTTATAGTTGAGGATCTTTCCTAGTTCCTTCATCACTGTCCTTCCAAGTCTTAGTCATCTTGACTCCATTTTGAATTAAGATTGAGCCAAGGTATAGAATCATAGAGTTGGGAGAGACCCCAGGGGCCATCCAGTCCAATCCCCTGCTGTACAGGAAACCACATCAAAGCACCTCCAGCAAATGGCCATCCAGCCTCTCCTTAAAAACCTCCAAAGAAGGAAGAGACTCCACCACACTCCATGGAGGCAGCATATTCCACTTCTGGATAGCTCTGTCCATCAGGAAGTTCTTCCTGAGGTTCAGGTGGAATCTCTTTTTCTGTAGCTTGAACCCATTGCTCCTTGTCCTAGTCTCTGGAACAGTGGAAAACTAGCCCACTCCCTCAACATGACATCCCTTCCAATATTTAAACATGGCTATCATGTCCCCTCTTAACCTTCTCTTCTTCAGATTAAACATCCCCTGCTCCCCCAGCCGCTCCTCAAAGGGCAGGGGATAGCAGTGTCATGTCCTGGATAAGTTGCATTCATCAACTTTACTCTGAGCTTGAACAGAAGCATTTATTTGGAGCAAAGCAACCAACACAGAAACCTCCCTGAGAAGTTGCTGAGACTATTGCATGTTGGATGGTTACAGATTTTATACCTTTATATACAAATTTAGGCATGCATAGCAATGTTTGTTGAAAGTCATAAATGTCACATCAATACAAGCACTTTCCCAGACCCTCCATTATTTACATATCTTTCATCCTGGGAGCGAGAACAAATTCATGTCTCATTACCTTTGCCATGCCCATTCCCATAACACTTTCCCAATACTTTTGCACTCCTTCTTCTTTTCTTCTTCCCCGTTGCCTGGATACAAACTGGCATTGAACAATACAGAAATTAACCATTGGATGCCTTGGAATACCTTAGAAGTTCCAACTGGATAAATAATTGCAAGTATCAATTGGCAATTTATACTTGGTAGCCCTTTAGCAGACTATGGCCCTACTTAATCTAGCAAAGCTATGTTATTAAATGTACTAAAACACATCCACCGTACCTGTGACAGGAGCCATGCATCCTAACACAGAGATGGCAGTGCCCTCTGTCTATCTATTCATTTGCAAGACTGCATTTGGTGCCAGACTGAGGCTATTTGCTTCCCAGAGGAGGATGGAACATGGAGTCCATTAACACATGGAAGAGAGGCATGTATATTCCTCGTCACAGTCCTCACACAGCAGAGTTTTGAAACAGTTCAAGGTCTGGGTTGCAAGCAGCGAAAGAGATGCTGAACCCCCAAGTACTCCAGACAAGCGCCTAAAAGCCTTGAACTGATAAGCTGCCGAAATCCTTTTCAGGACAACACAAAAGGCTGCCTGTGTCACTGAAGAGCTTGTATGTGCTTTGAAACGAGGCCTCTGAAAATTCTTATCACCATCTTCCATTCACTCCTTACTGTTCTTTCATCTGCTTGCTTTCTCAGTCTTTGCGTCCGCACAAAGTCATCTCTGAAAATGCATTCTGGTATCAGCACCATCAGGGTGAAAAATCAGCAGTGCATCTGTGGAGTTGTGGAGAGAATGGAGAAATACAAGACGTTAGGCAATGTTATCACAGTTAAATCAGAGCGGGGAGGAAGGGCTGGAGAGGAACATGATATCCAAATGAACAGTAAGGAATGGAACTAAATCCCAACAAGAAATTATCTGATCAACACACGGCACTGAGAGGTATTGAGGAAATGGCAATAAAGGGGCCATATCCCCACACTGAGGGTTCAGCATTATGTCACATAACACCACCTCATGAGTTGTAGTGTTGCACAACTCAATGACACATCAGGACTCAGGATGAAAAAATATTCATAGAAACATAGAATCTTAGAGTCAGAAGTTAAGGGCCACCACAAACTATACATTCCTTTTCCTAGAATCATAAGCACCAAAGCTAAGCATCTCTTTTAAACCCCCGTTTAACCAGATGTCAGTAAGTGCAGGTCAGTATGGATGACCTCAAGATTCGGGAAATGCTTCAAGTGTAAGAGTGTGTCACTCTGGATGACCTCAAGGGTCAGAAAATGCTTCACCATTTGCTAGACAAAAAGAAGCCCCTCTCCCAAAAAATCTCATGATTTGGGCAGGCTCACATGGGGGAGAAGGCAGTCTTTGCCTAGATCTAGAAGGAGAGTGAGGAGGTCACCAGTTTAACCTCCCTAAGGAGAGCGTTCCTGATCCTGGGGGCAGCCACGGAGAATGCCCTGTCTCTCATGACCTCACCAGATGCCCCCTTGAGAATGATGGGGCAGAAAGCAGGTGATCAGGTCGGCTTTGCTCTCCCTGCCATGCCACGTAAGGCGATGTAGTGCTTTGATGTTTGAAAAATGTTGGAAGTGGCAAATAGCATGGCAGGAACAATGGAATGTTATTTTAACAATCTTTGATAAGAGGGAATAGATGCAGCTGCAAGGTCACACAGCTGGCAATGGAGTGAGAATCTGGGGAAGGAGTTGCTTTAATTAACTGTCAAATAAAATGCTTGTGCATGCCAATTTGTAATGTTACCGCTTATAAGGTACAGCAAATCCAATAGTTCTTTAGTCTTGGCAATTGCCCAAATGGGCTGCCATTTCTTTGCTGTTTCTGAATAAAGCTTTGGTACCCATCTAAGCCTGTTCTCTGAATTCAGAGCTGGCCAGTACATGACACAAGCTCTCCCCTGAGGAATTTTTAGACTCAAGCAGCTCATCCTGTGGCTGTGAGTTCTGCCATTAAGGGGCCTCTCCTGTCTTATCTTTCATTTGAATCTCCCACTTTTGTTAGCAGACGACTCCGGCCTCTCCTGTCTAGCAGAAGGAGCTTGGTGTCGAGAGCTTCAGGAATGATAAATGAAAAGCCAGGTGGATTCTGCAGGGACGATGAAAACCTGCCGTCCTTCCAAGCAGAATGAAATATTAATTTCTGCAGCCGTTGAAGGGAGAGGATGTTGCTTAAATGACAAGAGCAGGGAGATGAAGGAGCACCTCGGGCAAGCCCTGGAGTGCTTTCAGATTTCCTTACCCGCCTTTCACCGTGATGCCTCTCTCGGTATTCTGACATCTGCCACCCCCTCCATCTCTCTGCAGCCACTGCTCTTCGTTTCCCAGAATCCTTTGCCGTGGGAACAGCATTGTCAGAATGCATGGCTCCTGGCATAACTATGCTGGAAGTGTACAAATATATGTAGTAGAATAATAGAAGACCAGAATAGATTTGGTATAGAATAGATTTAGAAGTAGAATAGATTTGCTAGCTTAGATACTGCTATGGTTTGCTTACATACCACCAAGTATCAGTTGTTAATTGCAACTCTGTATCTGATTGAATTACAACCATGCGTCTGGTTGAAACTCCTAAGATATTCCAGGGTATGAAATGTTTAATTGCTTTACTCTTCATTGTTCCGCACTAGACTGTTATAGTGCTATTGGCCCCTCCCAAAACTGCAAACCCCAGGATTCCATAGGATGTTGCAAGTGGGATAATAGCGCTATAACAGTCTAGTGCGGAAATGGCCAAGGGGAAGAAGTAAGAGGAGAGAATATGAAAGTATGGGGAAGGTGTTACGGGAATTGGCAGTGCCCAAGATAAGGAGACATGAACTTGATGTGATTTCAAGGATGAAAGATACGTAAATGGCAGCAGGTAAGTGCCTGTACTGGTGGTGTGGGGTGAGATGCATGACTATCACCAGTCGTTGCGATGCATGCCTAAATTTGTATAGCAAGGTGTAAAATCTGTAACCACCCAATAAGCAATAGTCTCAGCAACTTCTCAGAAAGGTAGCTGTGTTGCCTGCTTTGCTACAGTTAAACACTTCTGCTTGAACTCTGAGTGAAATTTGTGGAGCACAAATTATCCAGGACACGACAATCATTCCTCTTCCCCAAAAAGAATACATGTTCACCAAGACATGCAGTCACTCCTCTCTGGCTGTGTTTGCAATCCACTGGTTTTATATTGTGGGGCAAAAATGTCTTTCTCTTTTAATCGGGTTTGGAAAAGTACAAATGAGTTGAATCCAAGGGTGTAACTACAGGAGGGGGTAATGAGGACGCTGACTACCCCCGCCCCATAAGAATACTGCTCTGTCAGTTAACCTCCCCTTCAGTCCCCAAATTTTTTAGCATTCCAGGAACTCAAAACTCCAGTTGAGCATTTAGAGAGACAGGTCTCCAATAAACCCTGGTCTCCAGCGCCCAAACCACTGTGCCACCCTGACTCTCCAGGGTTGAAACTTGCTAAAGTATTCCAGGGCACCAAATGGTTAATTGTTTTATTCTTTGCTGCTGGTGGGGAAGAAAAACACGAGTATCAGTAAGGTGTTATGGGAACTGGCTGTGCTCAAGATAAAGAAGAGAGGAATTTGTTCTGCTTCAAGGATGAAAGATATGTAAACTTCTTCCTGTTCAGCCATGGAAACCCACTGGCTGACCTTGGGTACATCACACACTCTCAGCCCCGAAACCTCCCATAATAGATTCACTTAGGGTTGCTGTAGGTCAGGAATGACTCGAAAGCACACAACATTATGACGCAAAGCCTTCTTTTCTCCAAGATATGCATTCCAAAAAAGTCTATATCTTTATATATCCTTTTTAAAGATTTTTTTTAAAGTTTAGTGATATTTTTGACTTAGGGAAAAAAATCTCTGATTCTTAATTGACAACTTGTATTGTTTACTAAATAGTGTGTATAAATGTTTTGGAGGTATCTTCAACAATACAGTCCTCAAAGATCCATTCGAAAATACTTTCCAAATTAGAATGATAGAATTGTAGAGTTGGAAGAGACCATGAGGACCATAATGTTTCTTCCTGATGTTTAGATGGAATCTCTTTTCCTATAGTTTGAAGCCATTGCTCCATGTCCTAGTCTCTGGAGCAGCAGAAAACAAGCCTGCTCCATCTTCAACATGACATCCCTTCAAATATTTAAACATGGCCATCGTGTCCCCTCTGAACTTTCTCTTCTCAAGGCTAAGTATCCCCAGCTCCCTCAGCTGTTCCTCAGAGGGCTTCATTGTTTCCAGGCTTTCTACCATTTTAGTTGCCCTCCTCTGGACACCTTCCGGCTTGTCCTTCTCCTTCCTGAACTGTGGCGCCCAGAACTGGACACAGGAATATTCCAGGTGGGGTCTGACCAAAGCAGAATTGAGTGGGACCATTACTTCCCTTCACCTAGGCGCTGGACTCCTAAATTGAAGCTGGAATTATTCGGATGAATTTGCAGGCTAAAACATTTTCTTTTGTGTTTAAGAAAGATAATCAAAGATTGTTGTGTTACTTAGAATCACAGAGTCTTAGAGTTGAAAGGGGCGACAGAGAACATCTAGTCCAGCCCCCTGCCACTGCAGGAACTGACAGCTAAAGCATTCCTGAGAGATGGCCACCCAGCCTACGATGAATGACTTCCAAAGATGGAGAGGCCAACACTGAGACATTCCTCTTAATATTTATTTAATTAGAATTTATTTTCTTGTAACTTGAACCCTCTGGTTCTGGAGTAGCAGAAAACAAGTTCATTCCATCTTTGGCCTGACATTCCTTCATATACAGGCTGCCCCCATTTATATGACAGCTTAGGGACCAGGACACTGTCAGAAAACAGAGTTGGTTGAAAAGCAGAACCCATATACTGTCCTGTAGGGAGCATGAAGGACTTACAGAGGCTCACTTGGGACCAACCATGTGCACTCTGTGTGCAAAGCCTCCTAGCCGGCTTGGTGCATTTATTCCTCCTCTCAGCTGAATTTGCAAGCAGTGCATATTCAGAAAACTGAAGAATGAGCAAAATCCCTGTCGAATTAATGGAGCTTGTCCTTAATTTGGAAGCATTGAAAGAGAAAGTCGTGACATAACGGGGCATCAAAAAGTGGGGGTCCCTGTACTTAAATATAGCTATCATGCCTGCTCTCAAGTCTTCTTTCTCCAAGCCAGGGGAGTATCTAGGGTGGGGCAAGTAGAGCATGTGCCCTGGGAGCCAGTGCTGAGGAGGAGTGCAAAAAAGCCGTGCATGTAAGGGTGCGGGGTGGGAGTAGGGGTAAGAAGGTAATGGTGCAACTTCCGCAATTGCCCTAGGCCCTGTTTATGCCAGATACCCCACTGCTCCAAGCTAAACTTCCCCGGCTCCCTCAATCTTCATATAACCTGCCTGGCAGTTTCCCTGTCTCTCGGCCTCTTACTAACCACATTTCAAAATCCTATGGAAAGCACACTTCTGCCATGAAGGGGCCATGTCAAGAGGCATCAGTTTATGTAAATAAAATGTATTCTCATAGTTCAAAATAAATTTAGCAGTTTTGAGTTTTCTGCCTTTCCTTTCTTTTCCCTCCCATGCAGGAGCTCTGTTTTTGACAATAGAAGTTAGCAATTTTGGGAGAAGGACCAGGGTGTTCAAAATAGTGGAATACAAAATGGCTTGGTCCCCCTGTCCAGTATCTCAGCCAGTGAGAGATTCCTTCATCAGTATTCTAAGAAACCACATTCCCGTATATTCCCTTGTCGCAAACAGTTCTTGAGACTGGTATGGAGTTTGTTTTGAGGCTGTTAAAAGATCTTCCATGTCTCCTTTTGCCTCCTCTCAGTGTTGTTTATATTTTTTATTTCTTTCTTTTTGCTGACTCCTCTTAAGTTGCGCAGATGGGGACAGATTCCTCCCACAGAAAGGCAAATTCGAGGTGACACCCGCATGTGTGTAGAAGGCTATTTGCGGTGACACGTCGGCTGCAGATAATAAAAGAGCTTGCCCCGAGGTGAACGGATCAAGCGCCAGCATCCCAAAAGCCTCTGGCTCCTATGAGGGGAAGAAAGGGTCGGAGAAAAAAGATGACATGTCGGGTGGTGCATAAAACAAACGTGTTAATGGATGAGTCTGCTGGGGCTTTGCATTGTGTCTTGTGCTGATGAAAATCTGTAAGGCTGTGTGCTTTTGCCTAAATTCGTGGCTAGAATGGACGCTTTGATGAATTGTTGGAAGTTAAGTCAGTGTTCTGGTCAAGTCTGCCATAAATCGTTAGGATATTTTGGGAGATGCTTCAGAATTCAACAAGAGTGTTTTTGTGGCTGTTACTCAGGGTACTGAATTGTGTGGTAGTGGCTTCACAGCTCCAGTGGTTTCTGGATGAGATGGGTAACCTAGATCCATCTTCAGTTGAATATCAGGTTTGGTTAGGGATCTTCTGAGGGATGCCATTTGCTCTCTCTCACCACCCTCATAGGTACATCTGGTAGGATGATGGAGAGGTGCCGTAACTGGATAATCCACACAACTTCACTCCAAAGTAGACAGGTGTATTTATTTGTAGAAAATGGAGGCAACACAGCACACTTCTTCCAAAGTTGCTGAGACTAAGGCATCCATAGAATTCACACCTTTTATAGATACAGTTCTAAAATGCAGGCATGCAAAGCTATGTTTGAAGAGGATCATAAATCTAACATTACACCACTTCTCAGACAGTTCCCAGACTGCATTTGGTTCCCACTTCTCATTCTTGAGCCAAAGGCATATTTCCTGCCTCCTATTTTTAGTGTTATTTTTATTTGTATTAAAATAAACATTATAGCATTTAAAATAAAACAAAGTCATCAAACATACAAACACAATAATTCTTAACCATCATTGTTACATGCATCGACTGTCTCCTGACAAAATTTAGGTCCATGCTAACTATAAATTCTGTATCATGTCTGATATAATAAATGATTATATTTATTTCATAGTATTTTCATATAGGATTATTGTAATGAAATCAAACTTCAAAAGTTTCTATGATTATAATCTCCCCAGGTGTTTTATAAAACTTTCAAGTTTTTCTCCTCTTAATCGTAAGTTTGTCCATATAAGTCATTTCTAATAATTTCACATTCCAGTCTTTTTCAGTGGAAAGAATTCTTTGTGTCTGGTTTTGGGGTAGTGTAATTCTAGCAGTTGCCATCATACAAAATAGTATTCTCCCTACTTTTTTTTTTGAAAGATTATCTTCTTTAATTCCTACTAGATACAGCTCTGGTGGGATCTCAAAGCAAATTCCTGAAGTTTTGTTTCCTGTCTCTTATCTAAGAGATACTAGGTTCTCAAAACTCCAGCCTCTACAGGTTCATATTTGTCCTGCTCTGATTTCTCCCCCATCAGACACATTGTAGCCAGAGGCAATGACACAATTAACCAATTGCAATTGTGATTACAATTCACCGTTGTAATAATGCTTGCAGGCTCCAAACAGATACATTGTTGCAGTCACTGTAGCATTGCAACTAAGCTTAATGGAGTTCTACAGCAACTGCTTCTGCGCAGACTTCAATGCACCAATTCAATACACATCCAGCAGACCCAACATGTGGCCAGGGCTCCTTCCTTCCTTCCCTCCCTCCTTCCCTCCCTCCCTCTTTCCTTTTCTTCCACTCTCTCCT
The DNA here is from genome assembly GCA_948474755.1 of Ctenosaura bakeri. NCBI lineage: Eukaryota > Metazoa > Chordata > Lepidosauria > Squamata > Iguanidae > Ctenosaura > Ctenosaura bakeri. The sequence continues at coordinate 23,489 of CAOLHI010004808.1, read as the reverse complement.
CTCTCCATGGCTCCTCCTTCTATTCCTCTCCTTCCTTCCTATTTTCCTTCTTTGTTTTCCTTCTTCCCTCTTTCATATCTCCTTCCACTTCCTCTCAGACTCCCTCCAGCACACCCTCTTCCTTCCTTCCTTTCTTCCTTCCTTCTTGCCTGCCTTCCTTCCTCCCAACCTTCCTTTATTCTTTTATTTCCTTCTCTCATTTCCCTCCCTCCCTTCCTCCTCTCCTTTCATTTCCTTCCTCTTTTCTTTCCTTTTCTTTATTTTATTTCCTCTTCTCATTTCCTTCCTTCTTCCTCACTTCCTTCCCCCCTCCATTCATTTCCTTCCTTTATTGTTTTATTTCCTCCTCTCATTTCCTTCCTTCCTTCCTTCCTTCCTTCCTCCCTTCCTTCCCTCCCTCCCTCCTTTCATTTCCTTCCTTCCTTTATTCTGTTTCCTCCTCTCATTTCCTTCCTTTATTTTTTTATTTCCTCCTCTCATTTCGTTCCTCCTTCCTTCCTTCCTTCCTTCCTTCCTTCTGTTCACTCTTCCTTCCTCCTCCTGTCTAGTTCAGAGAGGACCCTGGCAACACCGGGTGCATGGAGTGATGGTGATCTGTCGCCTGTGGTCTATGCGTTTGTGGCAGATCAGTGAGATAGTCACCAGGCAATCCTTGCCATCTGGCAGATTAAATGGCTCTTTTTGGAGTCGGGGAGGGAAGGAGGGCAAGGAAGGCACAGGAAAAAAAACAATCTGGGTTTTCCATCCTCTCCTCTCACAAACAGTGGGGCTGTGATCTGATGTTTTCCCCTTCTTTCTTCATGGTCTGTCCATTATCGGTTGACCCTGTTAGGGATGCCAGACTTCACTAATTTTCTTCTCAAAGGAAACAATGAGTAATTTTATCAGTTTTCTTCCCACTGGAAGAAGGATTTTGAAAACCACACAGTTTGCAAAAGCGTACTTACAATTCAGAGGTTAGTCTATGCAAAATTGACACATGGCCATTCTGCACGACACTTTCTGGGAAAGAAGTGATATTAAATAAATCATAAAATAGAATAACAACAACAGTGCTGTTATTTTATATGAAAAAAAAAGCACAATATGAATTTTATATTGAAAAAGTGCCCAGTTGGAGGCTTAGAGGTGTATTGGAGGCCCAGGTTTGATTCCCCACTCAGTCATGGAAACCCACTGGGTGACCTTGGGTTTCACACACTGGAAACCCACTGGGTGACCTTGGGTTTCACACACTCTCAGCCCTAGAAAAAAACCCATGATGGATTCACCTTAGGGTCGTCAGAAATGACTTGAAGGCCCATGACAACAAGTAGAATCATAGCTCTAGAAGAGAACCCAAGGACCAAATCCATTTCAACTCCCTTCTGCCATGAAGGAAGGCACCATCAAAGCCCTGCCTGCCTGGGACAGATGGCCATCCAGCTTCTCTTTTCAAACCTCCAAAGAAGGAGGAGACTCCACCTCACTCCATTCAGGCAGCAGCAGATTCCACTGCTGGACAGCTCTTACTCTCAGGAAGTTCTTCCTAAGGTTTAGGTGGAATCTCTTTTCCTGCAGTTTGAAGCCATTGCTCCGTGTCCTAGTCTCTGGAGCAGCAGAAAATGGACTTGCTCCATCCTCCAAAGGGTATCCTTTCAAGTATTTAAACATGGCCAACATGTCCGCTCTTAACCTTCCCTTCTCCAAGCTAAGCCTACCCAGTTCTCTCACCTGCCCCTCAGAGGGCTGCATGGTTTCCAGGCCTTCTACCCTTTTGGCCACCCTCTGCTGGACACCTTCCAGCTTGTCCAGAACAGGGGTGCCCAGAATCCAAGTGGGGTCTGTAAATAATAGCCCGCACTAACTCTCATAAATATGTAGATACAACATGTGAAAACAGATTGAAAATGGTTTTTAAAACCACAAGCAATTGAAGACCAGTGCCAAAGCAAAACACCACTGTCGGAGCTGCTTGCTGGAAAAAAAAAGGACTTCCCCATTCAGGGTGCTGCTACGGAGAAGGTCCTGTCGTGTGCACTGATCAGCTTAGCCTCACAGGGTGATGGGAGAGTCAACAAGGCCTCTGCTAAGCATCTCAAATTTCATATGGGAGGCAGCAGTTGGTTCTGATCCTCTGGCCCCAAGCTGTTCAGGACTTTATGTCACGATGCGTGGGTCTTTTCATCTGATGTGTTAGTATGTGTAACCAAATAGCTTTGCTAGATCAAATGGGACTACAGTTTGCCAAAGGGTTGTCACGGAACAGTTGCTAATTGCTACCTGCAATTATGGATCTGGTTGGAATTTGTAAAGTATCCCAAGGCACCAAATTGCTGTATTGTTTTGTATCCAGGCAAGAGGGAAGAAGTTTAGAAGGGAGAATGTGAAATAGCAGGAAAGTGTTATGGGAACAGCCAATGCAAAGATAAGGAAACAGGAATTTGGCCCAACTCCCAGGATGAAAGATATGTAAATAATGGAAATTCTTGGAAAATACCTGTGCTGGTTGAGTGATGTGACGTTTATGACTTTCACCAGTCATTGATGTGCATGCCTAAATTTGTATGACAAGGTATAAAATCTGTAACCATTCCATATGTGGTAGTCTTGGCAACTTTTAGGAAAATTGCTGTGTTGCTTGCATTGCTCCAAATAAATGCTTCTGTTTCAAACTCTGGGTGAAGTTTGTGAGCGCAAGTTATCCAGGACATAATACCTTGTAGGTCAAAATCAGCACCCTGAATTGAACTAGGAAGCGTATTAGAAGCTAGCGTCATTCTTGTGAAGTAGCATTGTATAGCCTCTAAGATGCACACCTGATAACAGTGTAGCTATTGCATTTTGCAGCAGCCTCAGCTTCTGGGTCGTCTCCAAGGGCTGCTCCATGCAAAGTGTATTACAGTAGTCTCACTGAGAGATAATTCTGCTCACTGGCATTGTTCCCTGCAATTCCTTGCTGCGTCGGACCCACCATTATTTCCCTAGTTTGGGTTTGTTTCTCCTCCTGTTACTAAGGCCATTTCCACACTAGACTGTTACAGCGCTATTATTTCACTTGCAACATCACAACAGCCGACCCCTCCCGAAACTGCAAACCCCAGGATTCTGTAGGACAGTGGTTCTCAACCTGTGGGTCGGGACCCCTTTGGGGGTCGAACAACCCTTCCACAGGGGTCGCCTAAGACCATCGGAAAATACATATTTCCGATGGTCTTAGGCTCCATTCCCTCCTCGGTGGTGGTGCGCAAGTGCGAGCCATGCGCTCGCGTCCTCCTGCCCCCTTTGGCGGGAGCGCGTGCGGCCACAGCGTCACCACAGCAGGAGTGGTGGTGTGTAAGTGTGAGCCACACGCTCACGTCCTCCTGCCCCCTGTTCAGAAGGGACTGAAATCGCTCCCCTTCTCTGCTACCGGGAGAACCTCCCGTCTGACGGGCCAGCTTGGGGGGGTGGTGACAGCACAGGGGGCAGGCGCTGCGGAAGGGCCGGGGGGCTGCAAGGCAGCGCTTTTCCAGGAGGGCGAGCTGCACCCAGTGCAAAAGACAAAGGCGCTGGGATTCCTCCCCCCGGCCAGGGTCAACACTCTGGAAACTTTTCCCACACTGCCCCCCCCAGCGGAAACGAGAGCGAAGCAGAAGCAGAGCCCAGGGGGGTTCTCGGAGTTTTTTCACGGGGGAGACGCGCGGCTCCTCTTCTCTCCCTGCCCCCCCCCTTGTTCCTGGCCGGAGAGGCGCCTTTACCGGGGGGCAGGCGTTGTAAATAATAAATAATTTTATGGTTGGGGGTCACCACAACATGAGAAACTGTATTAAAGGGTCGCGGCATTAGGAAGGTTGAGAACCACTGCTGTAGGAGGTTGCAAGTGGAATAATGGTGCTGTAACGGTCTAGTGCGGAAATGGCCTAGATTATTTTAAAATGCTCCCAACCGTTTCTAAGCAGTGTGGAGATGCTGGAGATCATGTGGATATAATAATGTTATGATGAGTTATGGCCAAACGTAGCGTCATAGAATATGATTAGATTGTTTGCTATTTGATTAGATTTTTCCTTTGCTGGCCCTGTGTAACAGCTTTGTTAAATTCATGGGTTTTCAAGCAGATCTTGTGGCCTGTGATCCTCCATTGCCTCCTAGGTACTTGTGTCTTTATAAGTGGACTTAGCTCTGCGGGAATTAGAAATAGGCAGTTCATAATGTCTGTGTCCAGTATGCAATATGGTTTAGGGAGCCTATAGATGATTCATGTTTTTTTCCATTTTCATCAGGGATCCTGAGCCCCGAGCCCCCACAAATGTGGAGAGAGGACTATAATTCTAATAATAATAAATCATAAGTAAATAGAACCAGCGTAGTGTAGAGGTTTGAGCCTTTATCTACAATTCAATTCCCTGCTTGGCCACGGAAACCCTTGGGCACGTCACACACACTCAGCCCCAGAAAACCCCGTGATCAATTCGCCTTAAGGTCACCGTAAGTTGGAAACAACGTGAAGGCACACAACAACAACAGCGATAAGTAAATAACTCTGATAATGTTATTTTAATGTCAAAATAATGATTATAATAGCATCAACATATCTATCACATGTTAAGAATTACAATTAAGGGTAACGTTTGAAGCACACATTTTCTGCGGCTGAGAGATTTCAATCCCTCTGGTCAAAAAAAAGGAGAAATTCAGAAAAACCATGCTTCACTGTGTGGATTGCTGCCTGTGATCCTCCTTTGGTTCAGAAAGTGAGGGCGTTGCCTGTACAATTCGCTCCCCCGCTGCTGAAGCGGGTGTCACCGGATCTTGGGTGGGCTGAGGATCTGTAGTTCTCTCCATAGAGAGAAACCAGGTGACAGAAAGACGCAGGCAAGGGTGAGCCCACCCGCCAGGCCTGCGTGTGTACGTGTGTCAGTGCCATCCTGCTTTGGCATGACGGGCTGATTGGAGAGAATAATTATTGGCCTGTTAGAAAGCAGTAATTATGGCGGAGGGAAAGAGCGGCGGAGACAGACAGGCGTTTTGCCAGCAGAATAAAGCTGGAGTGCGCTGGGAACTTTCGCCGAAATTGGTCCCTCTGTAATTTCCACAGCGGGGGGGGGAGCTTGCGTCACCGTGAGATGTGACAAGCACAGAATTTGCAAGTTGTCAAATCCATGCGGCACTGGTGTTACGGGATGTGACAACGCCGTCCTCTCCTCCCTCATTGATCTGTGAGTGATATGTCTGTGGCCGCACAGCGTGGTTTTTGCAGCCAGCAGAAACTCAGCCTTGCTTCCACCCATGATGTTTTTTCTCTACCACAAGGAGAGTCAGTAAGGTTTGGCCCCTGGGCTGCATAATGGCCCCCAACTTGCTCTTCGGTGGCACGAGGTGTCTCCCAGCATACGTGCACGCACGCACACGCACCCAACCTCCAACTAGTTTCCCCTTTCTTGCTCCGGTCACTGCCACTTGGCTGACTCGCACACAAAAGCATTCTGTCAAAATTTTGAAGCCTGATGTCCTGAGTAATAGCGGGCCCCCCTTTTGCTTTTGGGTGCTGCTGAGGATCATTTTCCCCCCATATTCTCCCTCAGCTCAGGAAAAACAGCCAGAGAACAGCTGGAAATGAAACAAGGAAGTGACGTTGCAGAGATATAAGAAGGGTGACACCTGGCTTGACTACAGACATGTGAAAGGGATCTAGGAGTCTTTGTAGACCATAGGCTGAACATGAGCCAGCAGTGTGATGCAGCAGCTAAAAAAGCCAATGTGATTCTAGACTGCATCAATACAAGTCTAGTGTTCAGGTCAAGGGGAGTGATGGTACCACTTTATTCTGCCTTGGTCAGACCTTTCTTGGAGGAATCCTGTGTCCAGTTCTGGGCACCACAGTTCAGGAAGGATATTGGGAAGCTGGAAGATGCCCAGAGGAGGGCAACCAAAATGGCCATCTAGTCCAGACCTTTCCCATGCAAAAATACAACTAAAGCAGCCTTGCCAAGATATCCATCCTGCCTCTCTTTAAAGACCAGCAAAGAAGGAAATGTAGTACCTTCCAATACCAGATAGCTCTTACTCTCAAGAAGTTCCTCCTAATGTTTTGGAGGAACCTCTTTTCTCTCAATTTGAATCCATTTGTTCATGTTCAGTAGAAAACAAGCTCACTCCATCTTCTCCGATTCCGACCGGTGGCCAAAGAAGGTTGAAATATTAATGGAAAATCCTCAAGACTACTGAATATATGAATGCAAAGCACGAGGAATTATACCTATTTGCATCATTTATACGGGTCACAGAGGGTCAGCTTTCCTTGGCCCGGAATTTGGGTAGCCTGGGATTAGAATTTAAATAGTTTCAAGTATTGTTTTCAGATTCATAAGAGATGGAAGGGAAAAAAAGAGAAGGACTCAGCATGTCCGTTCAAAATCTCTTTGTTCATTTGATTTATATAAAATCTTTTTATTCGAGCAGGCATTTGGGAACTGGTTGTTTTTAATCTTTGAATCATTTTTAATCCGTGCTTTTATAACTGAAGGGTTTTTGAGGTTTTAATGCTGTAGTTTGATACTGTTTTAATCTTAACATTATTTTAAGATCACTTTTACTCTGTAAGATAGCTTGAGTCCCATTCTTGGGGAAAAAGTGGGATATAGATAAAGTCGATTGATTGATTGATTGATTGATTGATTGATTGATACATCTTGCTTTTTTCCCAAGGTTGAGATGCAAATTAGCTTCCAGTACAAGTTTTTTTAAAAGGTTGCAATAAAATTGCAATATATCATAGGTGTTAAAATATGAGTTCAGTTTATTGTAATCTTGTGAGCCTTTCCTAGGACTTTTGTGGCCAGAGGATGTCTGCCACCATGACCTTCTTTTGAGGCTGAGATGGTGTGACTTACCCAGGGTCACCCAGCGGGTTTCCAGGGCTGGGCAGAATCCTGCTTTGTCCCAGGTCTAACTTTCTATAAATATTTATTGCCTATGTGCTGGTCCAACCCAACACTGAAAGTGTGGCTTTCTCTGCCCCTCCTTCAACATCTAAATAAATATTTTTAATTGTTTTAAATGTTTTTAATATTTTTTAACTTTTGGGTAGCCACTTTAGGTCCCACTTTGGGAGAAAAGGTGGCGCACGCGTGTGCGCGCGCACGCACGCACACATACATGTATGTGTAATATATACATAAATACAATACATATACAATAAATATATTTAAAAAAATTCCTAAAGCTCTTCCTCATGCCAGTGCTGCAAAAGAACTTGCAGGTAGACAGAGGACAAGAAGGGAGGGTGGATGAGCAGACGTCTAAAAAAAAAAACTTTGCAAAAAAAGGTGCTCCTTTGTCATTGTTGTTGTTATGAGGTGCCTTAAAGTTGTTTCCAGATGTACTACTTTTTTTTTCTTTTTTTTCCTTTTATTATAAATCACATCCATTAAGGTACATTAGTACAAGTCTGCCAAGAAACCGTTGTCTCAATTCAATGTGCTGTCAATGACCTGGAGTTTGTATTATAATTATTAATAATCATATTATCATAACAGTAATAATAATAATAGTAAATAATAATAATAGTAATAGTAATATGATGCCCTTTCTCCCAAAGTTAAGACTGGAAGCAGCTTACAATTTTAAATAAAGAACCATACAGCTAAAAACATGCAGAAAACTGAAAATTGAAATAGGGCGAAACTGTTGGAAATATTAACATGATCTAAAGCTAAGCTTGAATAGATGAAATATCACTAAAAAACAAACAGCAGTTTAAAAAGTTCAGTCTAATAAGATTTCTTGTTTATTGATTTTAATGGAAACAAACGAGTTTGCAAGTACAGGGGGGAGAAAAGGAACAAACTATGCTAAGATAGATTAAACTGAACTCAGATTGAAACGTAATTGTTATTGTTTTGTGCCTTCAAGTTTTTTCTGATTTGTGGTGCCCCTAAATTGACCCTAATATCCCGGGATTTTTCAGGGGGCTGAGAGTGTGTGACGCGTCCAAGGTCACCCAGTGGGTTTCCATTGCCAGGCAAAGGGGAGCCGAACGCTGGTCTCCAGGGGTGCTGTCCTGGGCTCCAACCACTATGCCACGCTGCATCGTAATACAGGACTTGCAAGTTCAAAAATTTCAGTTCTAAAAGTCTGCTGGAATAAAAAGGTCTTTGCCTTGAGACAGAAGGGCAGCAGGGAGGTTGTCGTTCTCGCCTCGCATGGGAGAGAGTTCCAAAGGCTAGGGGCAGCCACCGAGAAGACCCCCTCTCATGTCCCACCAGTTGTGTCTCTGAAGGCTGGAAGAACTCATCTTTCAATATATCAGTTGTTGTGTACAATCAAGTTGTTTCCAGCTTACGGCAAACCTAAGGCAAACCGAATCAAGAGGCTTTCTTGGCAAGACTTGTCCAGAGGGGACTTATCCTCTGAGGCTGAGAGAGTGTGACTTGCCCAAGGTCTGAGCCCTGGTTTTCAGAGTTGTAGGTCAAGTTTCTTTTTTTTATGTTTATATTTTTATTAAAACCAAACTTTTCCCGTTTCAGATCAATTTGTCATATACATTTTTTCCAGTTATAAAAATATGCTTATACATTAAGTTATACATATGTTCATGTACAATCCCATCCTTTAAACTTCCTCCCTCCCCTTGTTTGAACATCTTTTTAAGATTTTTCATCTGTGATCCCAATAAAAAAACCTGCTATGTCTTTGAAGACTTGCCTCTTCACCGGCTATATTAATTTACTCAGTAATTTTTCAGCTAGATTGTATTGTTTTATCTCAAGTCTCCTTCATTTATTCTCCCCTTGGCATAACTTTGTCTAGTTCTCTTCAATTAATTTCTTTATAGTCCTCAAATTATTTTCTTTTTCGCCTCTCTTTTCATCCTTCATTCTTCGTGTGAGAGCATCTAAAATTACATATTCCTGAACTTTTTGTAGCCATTCTTCCGCTAATGGTATTTCCGGACTTTTCCAGTATTTCGCGTATACAATTCTTGCCGCGGATATCATATATAAGATTATTTCTTCATATCTTTTGTATTTTTTATCTATTTGGTGCAACATATTTAATAAGAAAATTTCTGGCGTTGTTGGAATCTCTATTTGTAAGATGTCCATCATTATTTTATGTATTTTTTTCCAATATCTTCTGGTTTTGGTACGTTGCCACCACGTATGATAAAAAGTCCCGTTCTCTTGTGTACATTTCCAACAGTTCTTGTTTTTTAATTTATATATATTTCCCAACTTCACGGGATCTAAATATGTAGCATTTTTAAGTGATTTTCTTTCAAATTTTGGCCCAGAGTGAACTTCTGTGTACTGTTCCAGCTTCTTTCCTAGTGTTCCAGTTTTATTTCATGTCCGATGTTTTGGGCCCAAACTATCATTGTCTCTTTAACTATCTCTTTTTCCAGTTCCCTGTCCAGTACAAACTTATAGAATTGGGATGTCAAGTGTTCTTTTTTCTCAAATGCTACTTTTCGCATTCATTTAGTTGAGGGTTTGTATCTATACCTTCTAATTTGAGATCCATTTTAAATCTTTCTTTCAGTTGCATATGTAAAAACCACTGACATTTACATCCCTCTTCTGCCAGCTCCTCTCTTGTTTTAATTCATTGACCTTCTTTTGGATCCTTAATAATTAGGTCTCTGTAGTGAGCCATCTGACTGCTGGGTCCTTCCATCTCCCCAACAGCGCCTCTTGAGGTGATACCCATAGCGGTATTTTCAAATATAATTTTCTTTTCCAAGTCTTCCATATCTCAAACAAAGGCCTTCTTACATAGTGGTTCAAAAAGTCTTTATCTACCTTCGCCTTATTATACCAGAGGTAGCCATGCCATCCAAAGATCTGCTCCCTCCGGATTTAATATTCTATCATTCTTCAGTTCGATCCAGTCTTTTAACCACGTCATCCCATTAGCAATGAAATACAATTTCAAATCCGGTAAGCCACACTCTCTTCTTTCCTTCTTGTCATTTACCACTTGATTCTTGACTTTTTCCCTGCCCAAATGAAATGTGATAGGTCCTTCTTCCATTCTTGAAAGCATCTAGTATTTATAATAATCAGCAAATTCTGAAATAAATAATTTATCTTTGGTAGTACCATCATTTTAATTGTTGCCATTCTGCCCAATAATGATAAGTTTAATTTCGACCATCTTTGCAGATCTTTTTTTATCTCTCTCCATTTTGTTGTGTAATTATTTTCAAACAATCCATTATTTTGTTTAGAAATTGCAATTCCTAAATAAGTAATCCTTTTGTCTTCTCTAAATCCAGTCATCAATTCCAATGCTTCAATTTCTTCTTTTCGCATGTTTTTGGTTAAGATCTTCATTTTCTCTTTATTGATTTTAAATCCCACTAATTCACCAAATTCGTTACAGACCTCTAAAAATTTTGGTAATCTTATTTTTGGTTCTTCAAGAAAGATAACCAAGTCGTCTGTGTATGCCTTCAGTTTGAATTCACCCCCCTTTATTTTAGTTGCCTTTATTGTTTCTTCCATTCTTATTTTCCTTAAGAGAACTTCTAGCGTAGTTATAAATAATAGAGGTGAAAGTGGACAACCCTGACGGGTCCCTTTGTTAATCTCTATAGGATCCGTCTTTTCGCCGTTTATCAATAATTGAGCCTTGCAGTTTAGATAAATCTGTCTAATCCAAATAATAAATTTCTCGCCACAGTTCATTCTCTCTAGTAATTCAAATATAAATTCATGGTCCACATTATCAGAAGCCTTCTCAGCATCCACGAAGATCATCATACACTTCTTCTCATTATGTTTTTCATAGTATTCCAACACGTTAATTACCATTCAGATATTGTCTCTAATATATCTCCTCAGTAAAAAACCACTCTGATCTTTGTGAATATTCTTTTCATTCTCTCCATGATTATATTTGTAAAGGTTTTATAATCAATATTTAACAATGATACAGGTCTGTAACTACTTGGTTCTGTTGGGTCCTTCCCTTCCTTTAGTATCCATGTTATGTTTGTTTCATTCCAGGAGTCCGGTTTTCCATTATTCATAATTTCATTGAATATCTTACGTGGGTCGCGACCCCTTTGGGGGTCGAATGACCCTTTCACAGGGGTCGCCGCTCCTCTATCCCATCCCACCCTCTTTTGAAACAAGGTCACTGATCCTCCCGCCAAAAGCCAGCCCCCGCTGTTATTTGGCAGCCTCACAGCCAATGGCAGGGCTGTTTCTGAGACCCTGTGCTGGGAGGAGGGGAGAGGAGGCAGCTGTTGCTCTGGGCGGGGGGGGGTTGTGCCATTGGAGGAGCGCCACTCCCTCCTCCTCGCCGCCACCACCGCCCTGCCAACAGCCTTTCTCGCTTGGGCTGCCTCCTCCTCTTGTTCCTCAGCGTGGCAGCCGAGCACGGGCGGACAGGTGGGCTCTGAAGTAGGACATGGCGCCATCTTTTCCTCCCCCCCATGGAGCTGCCAAGCCGAGCAAGCAAGCGCTGGGTAGGAAAGGAGGGCAGCTGAGCCTGCTCCTGGAGCGAGGCCCTGCAGCGGGAACGAGGCCGTGGGTGAGCAGGGAAGCACCAGGCGCCCCACAACGGGAGGAGGGATTGCGCTTTGCATGGAGAGGGGAGAGCCTGGTCGGCACTGCCTCTTGCCGGGCTCGCCCCCTCCCTCCCTCCCTCCGGGCTCTCGGTGCCCGCAGCGTTGCCTTTCCCACCCATGCTTTGGGCAAGCAGCAGAGAGGCAGAAGGAGATGCGCCACCCACCCTCGCGCTGGGTTTGCTATCACGGGAGCGTGGGGGGGGCGTTTGCATTGGGGAGGGCTCTGAGCCCCTGGGCCCCCTTCCCTCGCCCCCGCCCCTGCGTGCGCGCCGAGCACAACTGCCAGCTTCCAGGGCTACCATTTTGTCACCAGTGTCACTGACTCGGAAGGGGGGCAGAGAGCTGCAAAAATGCCCCGATCGGGTGCCGTTCGCACGGGCATTGGGCAGGGAGGAGGGCAGGGTCGGCGGGTTGCAGGAGGGGGGGAGGTGTTTTGACGGAGGCCTTGCGCGGGGCGGGAGCGTCCATCTGCCAGGAAAGAGAGCTGCAGGTTGGAGCAGCTTCCAGGCAGCCAGGCGCTCCGCGAGGTTCGGCGGGCGGACTGGGCGGCAGCCCAGCACGGATCTCAGCCCCTTTGGTGGAGGTGGGGAGCTCGTGCTACCCCAGGGATTCCTGGCCAAGCCTGTAAGAGGAGTTTATTTCAGAACAAGGAAGAGACCTCCTTTTCCTAGGAGATGGGCAGTCTTCTTTCTCTTTTTCCAGCCTACTTTTGGAAACTTCTTGCTTGAATTTTGCGTTGCAGTTACTTGCCCTCTTCTCATTTGCCCACCCACCTACCCTCCTTCCCAATGGTAGGCCCGCCTTAGGATCAACACAAGTCAGGAACAACTTGAAGGCACACACAAGAAGCTTGTGTAGTTCCCTGAGATGTAATTAGAAATAAATATTTCACAATATATAATTACATATTGTTTTTGTGATTAATCACTATGCTTTAATTATGTTCAATTTGTAACAATGAAAATGCATCCTGCATATCGGATATTTACATTACGATTCATAACAGTAGCAAAATTACAGTTATGAAGTAGCAACGAAAATAATTTTATGGTTGGGGGTCACCACAACATGAGGAACTGTATTAAAGGGTCGCGGCATTAGGAAGGTTGAGAACCACTGGCATAGGCTCACTTAATTCTTCCTGGAACTCTTTATAATATAGTCCGAAAAAACCATCAGGACCTGGAGCTTTTCCCACTTTTATTTTCTTTATTGCTTCCACAACTTCCATACATGTTATGTTTGCATTTAAGCTATTTTTTTCATCTTCTTTTAAGCTTATCAAGTCCTGTTTTTCCAAATATTTTTCAATCTTTTTCTTCATATTACTCTTCATTTTTTTTTATAGAGGTTCTTGTAGTATTTTTGAAAGACATTCATTATAGTCTTCTGATCTGAGAAGGTCTCATTATCCTTCTTAACTTGTAAAATTAAATTTCTTTCTCTTCTTTTCTTCAGCCTGTATGCCAACCACCTCCTGGGCTTATCAGCATTTTCGAAATGTCTTTGTTTAAGTATTCTTAAATTCTTTTCAATCTCTACAAGATTTTCTGTTTGCATTTCAGCTTGTAGCTTTTTAAGCACCCTCCTCTGTTTATCATTTCCAGGATCCTTCCTTAACTCTTCTTGTTTTCTTTTTATTTCTATTTCCAGATTCTTCCTTTTCTCCTCTTTTTCCTCCTCCATTCCGTATTCCACTTTATCATTAGACCTCTCATTACCGCTTTTCCGGCGTCCCATACAGTTTTTGCGGCAATTCCTTCCTTATTGTTCTCTTTAAAATAGTATCGTAGTTCTTCTTTTGCTTTTTGCAGATATTCTGTATTCCTCAACAAAAGCTCTATTTGAATTGGGTTGTGATCCGAAATAATTCTGGGGAGTATTTCCATATCTTTGACCACGAATGTAATGTTTTGGAAATTAGAAACATATCAATCCAGGACATAGTGTGGTGGCTTTCAGACTAGAATGTGAATCCTCCTTTCTCATGTCTGTTTCTCCATATATCCATCAGCGACAGGTCTTCCATCAGTCTGAAAAAGGGTTTCGGCAGTTTCCCTTGTTTCTTTTTTCCCTTTAGATTTGTAGTTCTGTCTTTGGCTGGATGTAGTACCCCGTTCATATCCTCCATCATCAAAATATTTTCCTGATTCTTTTCTATGACATATTTGTGTATTTCTTCTTCAATTTTTTTCATAAAATTTACTTTTGTTGTCTAACGGGGAATATATTCTATCCATAGTAGTGTTTTTTCAGGGAGCTGAACTTGCACACCTAAATAGTACCCTTCTTTATCCCAGAAGATTTCTTATGTGGGATACTTTGCGTTGACATAAATTACCACTCCTCTTTTTTTCTTCTTGAAGGCCGAAATGTAACATTTCCCCAGTTTAGGGTTTTTCAGATATTTACCATCACTATCTTTAATCTTTGTCTCTTGCAGGCAGGTAGTATCAGCTTTCGCTTTTTCTAAGTAATGAAAGACTTGCCTCAATTTGTAATTAGAATTAAGTCCTTTTACATTCCAAGAAATGCACTTTGAAATCATCTTTTCAGTCTTCTTCTTCTGTTAGTTTGTCTCTGGTCTCCGAACTCTGTCGATCTTGTTCTGCTTCTCCCTCTTGTTCCTCCATTTCTGCTGTTTCTTCCTCTGGACTTTCTTGTTTCTCTGTTTGCTCTTTTCCTTTTTTGTGTTCTCTGTTTTCTTCTATTACTTCATTAGCCTGTTCTGGTGTGGTACATTTATATCTTTTGTAATTTAGGATGAAAGATAATCCTTTAGTCCTTTCCCATTTATATCTGATGTTATATTTTTGTAACTGTATTGTCAAATTTTTATATTCCTGTCTTCTTTTCAGTATCCGAAACGGGATGTCTTTAAATATTTTCAGTTCTGTACCTTCTACAATAAATTTTTCTTCATAATTTCTTTGCAGTATTTTCTCCTTCGTCCTGGTTCTTGTAAAACAAATTAGAATGCCCCTTGGCCAGTTCTTTTCCCTCGCCATTTTAGAGTTCATTCGAAGCATTTCGTCTATTTCTTGTTCCATAGTTTCTTCCAGGACATCCATATATGCTACCAATTCCGGGATAAGTCGATCATAGATGTTTTCTCCCGTCCGCTCCTCCAAACCCCTCAACTTGAGACACCTGTCTCTATATCTCATTTTCTGTGTTTCCATGTCCTTCTCTTGTCTTTTGAATCCTTCATTTATCTCCTTCTTCTCACTTTCCACTTGATTTATTCTTTCTTCAATTTGTTTGACATCTGTCTGTATTAACTTCATTTCTTTATTCATTTTCTCCATTCTCTTATTAATTCCTTCCATCTCTTTTTTTATGTCCATTTTTATTTCCGCTCTTGTATCCTTTAACTCTTGTCTTATTTCTTTTTGAAGTTTCTCAATTCTTCTAATATTTTTTCACCAATCCCTGCAGTCTGTGAAGGTTGCTCCAAGGAGGACCTTCTCTCCAATGTCAATTGTGATTGGGAATATGTAGTTGTCTTTTCCTTGTTGCCATCTTCCCGTTAAGCCTTCCCAATTCTTACAAAAAGATAGCTCTTGTATTATGTCTTATAATATTTGAAGTTATATTCAATCAGTATTCTCCAGATCAATAGTAATCAAATATTCAGTTATACCTTAATTTCATTCAAAATGAATTACTAGTAATTAATTAAGTCAGGTATCTCTCTACCCGATCTTCAAATATACAATATTTCAATTTCTGATAATTCTGATGAGACCTAAATTCATTCAATAGTCATAAATCAGCAGTCTCTAAACAGATCAATAATCAATCAATCTTGTACTAATTATGTGCCTCTATTTCTTCTATACAATAATTTCTTATCTTATATTCTAGTTATTTTATGATAATCTTAATTAATCTTCTAAGCTTTGTATGTCACCAGTACTATTTTCAGTATAAGGCAATCTAATAACCCAATTCTTGATACAATAACCCAGTTCTTATTACAATATGTATTCCTATAGCTTTACAAGATGTGTGTAATATTCTTTACCAGAAGAGGGAGCTATTCTCCAACTTTTCAGACAGTCTTCTTGTTATCTTATACAACTCAACCGAGAAAAAAAGGCTCAGAGACTTCCTGGAGGTGTGTTGTTTACCCGCTTTCAAGGTTAGTTTTCAGAACAGCGTAGCCTTCAAAATAATTCAAAGCTTCAAGGTTTCTCCTCCTCCCTTCTCCCTCCCTCCTTTTCACATATCCTTCCTGCCTTTAACCATATTTTGTATTTTACCCACTTATTACTTATCAATATTTATAACAAGCTTATGATTAACAGTTCAATTCGTGATCAAACCCCAGTTCCTTACGTCCCCGTCAATCTTATATACTATTTAATCTCAGTTGTTTATTTAAGCTCTTCTTATTACTGATCCAACTTCTTTTCTTTCAGATTCGCATAAGACCTTCCTTTTCTTCTGCTTTTCCCGTTGTCCATCTATCTTCTTGAAGAGTCTATTCCATGTCTTTGGAAAAGGAAATCCCGACCTGTCTTAGATATGGCCGCCTTTCCTAGCACTGAGATCTGTCTGACGTGTCCTCCCTCAAAAAAGGATCTCCTTGCTGCTCTGCGTTCTTCTTCTTGTTGATATATTTATATTTATTATCTCAGTTCAAATTTCAGTTCCAAATCTCAGTTCCAAATCTCAGTTCACCCTCATTTGTTGACTCCAATCCCCGTCGTCATTCTCCAGCCTCCTCTGTCTCGTCTCTTCACTCTCGTGGCTCTCTATTCTCAACTTTCTGTCTTGCTCTGTTTCTGAAGTCTAATCTCGCAGTCTTATATTGAGTTCTCCAGACTCTTATTCTTTTATTGTCAATATTCTTCTTCAAGAAATAAAGATACGGAAATCACCAAGTTCGTTCTAGTCCATATAATCCTTTTAATGTTATACCAAGCTTCTCTTGTCCTCCCTGGCTTATTCTCTCCATCCCTATCTACAGTCCATTTAATTATTAAAGTCCTTCAACGTTCATATATTGTCCGATTACCTCCTTCTTTTCTAGGCACAGTCTTTTATGTTGAGATCTTCTAAAGTCCTCCCAAGAGAAAGGTTTTACTTTCCCATTTTGCATACTTACATATTCTTTTGTTTAAAAGGTTTTGGTGTTCCTTCGTCGCTCAAGCGGCTGCCCAGCGTGGCTGTGGAATCCCTTCAGCTCTCGCCCGTCTTCGTACCTCCGATACAGGGGCACATTAATCCTCTGTATCTTTCCGATGACGAGCTTTCCAAGCCCCCTTCGGGACCCTCCAAACTCCCTTTACGGGGGGAGTATTTGACCGGCAATCTAAACGGTACTTCCAAGCCGGTTACCCCTCGCTTGGCCAGCTAGCCTCTACCCAATCGCGCGGTCGACCATGAAACCCGGAAGTCCGTAGGTCAAGTTTCAAACCAATGCACCGTGCTGGATCTCACCCCATCTGTATTGTTCTCTATCTGTCTAAAGTTAAATATACTGTCGGCCCTCCACATTTGTGGGTTTGACTTTTGCGGGTTTGATTATTTGTGAGTTTCTGGAGAAACCCTTTCCCCTCTTGATGGCTCCAATCTGGCTGCACAGTCCTTTAAAAAAAACCCTCTGGTCCTTCTCCTCCTCCTCCAGCCACTGCCTGCCCAGTTAAGGACAGATGGCACCTTGATTTCTCAGCACCACAAACCCTCTCCCAGTGCCCCCACACACAGCCAAGGAAGGAGACAGGGATGAGAGAGGAAGTCTAGGGCCACCAAGCCAACCCACCCCCTTTCCCTCTCCTTTTCCTGACCTGGTTTTGGGCCCTGGGTTCCCACTCACTTCACCATGCCTGCGCCCCTTTCCCTCCATACATCCAGATATTTCCAAATTTTCCACTTTTGCCGGGGTCCTATACCCCTAACCCTAGCAAATGTGGAGGGCCACCTGTATAGGGTAAAGAAAGTTACGTTTAAAAGTTATTATACTTATGGTTCTCAAAAGTATTAAAATTAGTGTAGATGCCTTTGTTTGAAAGAATGGCTTGTGCCGCTCTTTAAAAACATCACCGTATGCTGTGAAAAAAATTAACAAAGTTCAAAACTATGGTTTGGCCTCTTTCCCTCTGTCTTGCTCTGTCTCTTGCCTTGGCTTCCACATAAAAAAATGAGTTTTCTTTATTTTTTGTACCGCTCTCCTCAAGCTAGGGAGACATCACAGATTCTGCCAGCATCGCCTAGGCTAATTAGTGTCATGTTAATTGAGTATTTGCTGTGCCGTCATCACCTCCAAGGACAGGGTTAGCGTGAAGGGGAATGCAGATGTGTCCGCTCTCTGTCGCCGGTTGTCATCATCTAGGGTATGTTTGTGTCTGTGTGTGCTTGTGCGTTCCAGCATGCCATGGAGGGCTTTTCTAGGCCCCTGGGCAAATCCAGAGCATGACAGGTTAACCCTTGGGGGCAGGAAATCACTACAAATATTAATTCTATAACTCTTAACTTGCCTCCCAAAGAATGAGGGGCTGCAGAAATATCTCTTGAGCTCTTCATAGATTTATTGGAAAGCTATCAAGTCTAAGCTCTTTCACAGGCAGGATTTCTGCTTTGGTCAGGCCCCACCTGCAATAACCTTGTGTCTAGTTCTGGGCACCACAGTTCAGGAAGGAGATGGGCAAGTTGGAAGGCATCCAGAGGAAGGTGACCAAAATGATGAAAGGCCTGGAAACCGTGAAGCCCTCTGAGGAGCAGCTTAAGGAGCTGGGTACATTTAGCCTGGAGAAGGACAAGAGGGGACATAGTAGCCATGTTTAAATATTGGAAGGGATGTCATGTGGAAGATGGAGCATGCCTGTTTTCTGCTGCTCCAGAGACTAGGATGCAGAGCAGTGGATTCAAATTACAGAAAAAGAGTTTCCACCTGAACCTCAGGAAGAACTTCCTGATGGTAGGAGCAGTTTGACCATGGAATCCAATGCTGCCTGGGAGTATGATGGAGTCTCCTCCTTCTTTGGAGGTTTTTCAACAGAGGATGGATGACCATCTGTCAGGAATGCTTTGATGATGTCTTCCTGCATAGCAGAAGAGTGTTGGACTGGAAGGCCTTTGGGTCTCTTCCAACTCTGTGATTCTGTGATCTCCAGGTAGGGCATCCCCAGTTGTCTTGAAAGGATCTCTCTGAGGTGCTGAAATGCATTGGCTTTCAAAGAATCATAGAGTTGGAAGAGGAGACATGGGTCATCCAGTCCATCCCTCTGCTTAAGGCAGCATCTCCGGCTAGAGCATCCCCCATAGCAGGCAGCTGTCCAGGCCTCTTTTAGAAGATGTCCAGAGAAAAAGACTCCACTATCTCTGGAGGCAATTGGTTTTAGTGCCCAACTACTCTTTTCATGTTCAATCAAAATCTACCCTCCCATAACTTGAAAACAAACCTGCCTCCTCCCAGTGTTACTGCGCTGTAGGTAATCACATGTGGCAACAGGGGCATCAGCTTCACAAGAATCTAATTCTTTGCCAGCTCTCTTGAAGATAGATGAAAGGGATCGAGGAGTCTTAGTCGACCACAAGCTGGACATGAGTCAGTGGTGTGATGTGGCAGCTAAAAAGCCAAGGTGATTCTGGGCTGCTTCAATAGCAGCATAGTGTCCAGGTCAAGGGAAGTGACAATCCCACTCTATTCTGCTTTGGGCAGACCTGGAGTGACCCTGTGTCCAGTTCTGGGCACCACGCTTCAGGAAGGATATCAACAAGCTGGAAGGTGTCCAGAGGAGGGCGACCAAAATGGTAGAAGGCATGGAAACCATGAAGCCCTCTGACGAATGGCTGAGGAGGCTGGGTAGGTTTAGCCTGGAGAAGAGAAGGTTTAGAGAGAACATGATAGCTATGTTTAAGTATTTAAAGGGATGGCATATGGATGATGGAGCAAGCTTGTTTTGGGCTGCTCCAGGGACCAGGAAATGGAGCGAGGAAAAAAGATTCCATCTAAACATTAGGTGTTCCTAGAGGTCTTCTCTTCTTAGAGACAGGAGAAAGACGACTTGATAGCAGATAACTGCAAGAACAAGAGCAAATCAACCCTGGAAGCCAAAATGACTCAACTGAGGTTATTGTGTTTTGGACATATCATGAGATATTGTGACTTCTTGGAAAAGGCTGTGGTGCTTGGTGAAGTGGAAGGAAGTAGGAAAAGAAGGAAAGTCACATTACAAATGGATTACTCCACCAAGAAGCTGTGTCTCATGTCCAGAGTTTGCTATATCTAAGCAGAGCTTTTGGAGGTTTCTCTTTCATAATGTTGCCATAAGTCAAAATTGACTTTACAGCAAATAGTAACAGCAGCAACCACTTTAACAGATATAGCTCCACTGTATGGAATCCTGGGATTTATAGTTTAGTGAGAAACCCTTGTAATCCTGTTTGGTAGCACTAATCCATTCCCCAGTTAGACCTCTCTAGTACTGAGAACTCTCAGAACCTCAGCAAACTACAAACCCCAGGATTCCATAGGTTGGAGCCGTACTGTTTGAAGACTGACCTTCCAAGGGTTTGAATATATAAACAGGTGGCCTATTATCAAGATGTTTTCAAAATTTTTGTAGGTTTTTATAATTTTATGTTTTCCTAATTTTTTAAATTGTTTTAAATGTTTTGTTAATCATAGAATCGTAGGTTTGGAAGAGACCACAATGGCCATCGAGTTCATGTTTTTAACTTTTTGGGAAGCCACCTTGGGTCCCACTTAGGAATGAATGAATGAATAAATAAATAAGTAAGTAAGTAAGTAAATAGACCAGGCCTTACATTATTGTTCCAAACTATCTCTGTGTTTTGCTTATTTGTCTTTTTTTAATAGTTATGTTTTTAAGCTGATTTTAATTCTGTGGAGAGTTTGAATGTGTTTTTAACTTTGGCATATTTTTTAGCTATGTCTTTTTTAACTATTGCAAGCCACTATGACTCCCAAACTGGGAAAAAGTTGGGACATTAGTAAATATAAGAAGAATGCCTGGAATTCCCTATTACAATCTACATTGCATAACTTTATGCATACTTTGCAAGGTAGGGGAGGCACTAAGAAACTCTGTTAGTGAATTGTGAAGATGTATGATGTGAGGCCAGCAAGAGTTTACCAGTGCTCCAAACTACGAAACTTTTGAAAAGGAGAACCCCTCTTCTTCCTGTAGGGAACAGGAGGGAATTACGGAGGCTACTTGGGACCGCACATAAATAGTCCCAAGCAAGGCTCTCTAGTTCCCTCCTGTTCTAAAAGGAAGAAGGCAAAAAAACAGGCCAAAGAGTGGACCCTACATTGACAGAACAATTTCATTTAGGTCTACAGGTTTCCTTCCCTTATCTGACAGGTTAGGGATCGGAGCACGGTCAGAAAACGGAGTTGGTTGCAAAGCAGAATCCACGTCCTATGCTGTGGGGAGTAGGAATGGCTTATGGAGGCTCACTTGGGTCTGACCACTGCTTCAAAGTCTTTCAGCCAGCTTGGCACCCCCCCCCCAGCTCCCTTTGCAAGCAGTGCACATGTGCAAGGGGTCCCAAACAAGCCTCTGTAGCATTTTTGTCATAGAATCCTAGAGCTGGAAGAGACCCCAGGGGGCCATCCAGTCCAACCCCCTTCTGCCAGGCAAAAAACACCATCCAAGCCCTCCCTTGGACAGAAGGCCACCCAGCCTCTCAAAAACCTCCAAAGAAGGAGGAGACTCCAACACATCCCATGGAGGCAGCAAGGGATTCCCCTGTTGAACTGCTCTTACCCTCAGGAAATTCTTCCTCATGTTTAGATGGAATCTCAAAAGAACTGATGAAGGAATGGAACCCCCATCAAATTAATGGAATGTGTCCTTAATTTGGAAGTGTAAAAAGGGGCGTTGTCATATGGTGTGGTGTGAAAAGGTTTGGGCTTCCTGTATGCAAATATTCCAAAATCTTAGAAAAATCTGAAATCTGAAAGACATCTGGTCCTGTGGCTTTTTGGAAAAAGGGATGCTCAACTTTCATAACAGAACAGCTGCCCTTTAATGGACGCACCACAAATTCTGATGCTTACAATACGCTAATTTAAAAAATATAAGTCCCTAATATTTTAGCCAACAACAATAATGCCTATTAAAGATGGTATCATAGCACTGTAACTGAATTGTGGATACCCCCAAGGAGACATTACTGAACCTGTTGATTCCATGTGCGATGATCCTGCCAAATATTGGATTTGCTGCTGTGGTTCCCCATGCTGGGGATGGAATACAGATGGAATGACATCTCTTTTTAAGCGAGCTCCATGCTAAAAACTGGATGAATTTTTTCCTTTTTAGGTCCTTTGCTTGCTTTTCAGAACGGGTGACGAAAAAATACCTTTTTTAAAATCGGAAGAGGGAGACCAACTGGGTGTGAAAAGCATTGTACAAGTGTTTTTTGCTCAAACAGCGACCCTTCCTACCCAGAATTGAACGGATCCTTTCAAACCCTCTGCAGCCGAGTAAGTCATTTAAAAAGCAGAGCGGGTGACTTCATTGGCCATTTAAGCCATTACGTTAATGTTATGAGCCTTTTTGCTGCTGCTTCTTTTTTTAAACAGGTATATTAAATAGGCACTGTTATTAACGAGTCTATTAAGGCAATTAAAATCCCGCCCATTGAGCGGGATTTAATGTAGCTGCAGGGAGAGAGGAGGCAACAGAGCTTGGAGGCAGTTTTTGCTTTTCTGCCATCACAGTGTCAGGGAGAAAGAGACAGTTTTCAGAACAGAGTTCTTGTCTAAGCTGGAACTGCCTGCCATTTTGGGTCTCCCCAAGATTCATTTCATGGAAGAAAACTGACACATGCATAACTGGCAGAAGACAACTTTTATTGGTGGCCAGTGGATGCAGCCAGTAGTTTATAGCAGAGCAAAACTTCCCAGTCGTTTGACTAACAGGTCCCAGCACCCGCTCGTAGCAAGTGGTAGAACTGGATTTGGACGCTGAACACAGAGGTCACTGCTTATAGGGTAAGATTTATGGGTGGTTGGTGGATGTAGGAGGTGGTTTACAGCAGCAGAAGGCATCCCAGCCTTTAGCAGGTGGCATCCGGCATCCTCATCCACCTAAATGCGCTGTAAATAGAAGCGACGGTGGGCTCCAGCAGAAAAGAACTTCCCAGCCCTTGAGCTGATGGGTCCCAGCATCCCTTTGCAGTGGATGGTAGAACTGGATGCAGTCACTAAAGACAAACATTGCTGCTATAGGATAAGATTTTGGGGCAGTCAATGGATGCAAGAGGAGGACCATTTCGCCTGTTATAGTGCGATGATTCCACTTTCAACATCCTCTGGAATCCTGGGATTTGCAGTTTCGGGATGGCCACTTGGCCCCTCCCAAACTGCAAAGCCCAGGATTCCAGAGGATGTTGAAAGTGGAATCATCGCACTATAACAGGCTAGTGCGGAAATGGCTGAGGTCTGTAGCAAAGGACATCACCTCAGCCCTTGAGCTGATGGCGTCCAGCATCCCCAGCAAACTTTATTGGTGGCAAATGGAAGAAGCAAGTTGTTTAAAGCAGAAGAAGCCATCTCAGTCCTTCAGCTAATGAGTTCCAGAATCTCCTCACAGTGAACTGGACACTGACATTGAAAACTGACCCCCTTCTTAGTGAACAGCAAGCTGAACATGAGCCAGCAGTGTGATGTGGCAGCTAAAAAAAGCCGATGTGATCCTGGGCTGCCTTAATAGGAGCATAGCATCTAGGCCAAGGAAAGTGATGGTACCACTCTGTTCTGCTTTGGTCAGACCCAACGTGAAATGATCCTGCGTCCAGTTCTGGGTGCCACAGTTCAGGAAGGAGGTGGACAATCTTGAAAGTGTCCAGAGGAGGGCCACTAAAATGGCAGAAGGCCTGGAGACCGTGAAGCGCTCTGAGGAGCAGCTGAGGGAGCTGGGGATGTTCAGCCTGGAGAAGAGAAGGTTAAGAGGGGACACGATAACCA